>ML425638.1:5954-46377 GCA_005239525.1 Nicotiana knightiana | reverse complement strand
CCCTTTTTTTTGGATTAATTATGGTTATGATCGCATCCGATGGGGATTGCCTACGTATCATGACGCCGCATGAATCAGACCATTACGTAGTTCAGGATGGAAATAATTTTTTTTTTTAATTGCTTATTATTATTATTATTTTGTAAAAATAAAACAAACTAAAATATTTTTCAGCCAAACTTCTTTTTTTTTTTTTTTTTATAATGAGAGACAAGGAAATATATACAAACTGACTCTACTGACTCTAAAAACATGACTAGAATTAAACAGACTTTGATAAAAATAAAAGACTCCAAATATAAAATTAAAAATGCGACAAATAAATATGAAACTAAGAACTAATGGACTGCACTAAAAATTTAATCTTCAATGGTCTTCTTGCTTAAACTGATATCATCAATGATCTGCATCTCTTGGCCTCCACTCTCCCCCCAAAGTCTCGTACAAATTTTGAAACACCGCTGGCAACTGTGGGACGATGGCACGTGCCTGTTGACCAACTTCCTCATTGCTTAGATGGCGATGATCATCATGAACATATGCTGTTTTCTATGCCAATTGAAGTACCTGCTCTCTGGCTTGCCCCATATTCATGTGACAATTCTGTAACCACATCTGGGTAGTGTTGAGGGCGTGCCTCATCTGAGCCTCACGTCCCTCATATTCTTCAATGCGACGGTTTAACACACCTCTCTCAATCATCCACTGACGCCGCTCTGCCTCAAAATCTGCATGCTGATAACCCCTCTTCTACCTTTTTATTTCTTCCAATTGTGCATAAAGCTGACCCTTTGAGCTNTCACACATTTTTCATTCAAGCATCAGATAAGAACAAAATAAAGAGATAGAGTATGAAAAAATGGAACCTTTATTGTTGATAATATTCCCAACAGGTGCAGTAAAAAAAATCTAAAATATTAGTCTTCAAGACGGATCAGAACTCGAACTGAATTTAGCAACCTCGAACAGATTCAACTCGAGGTTAAGGAAAAAGAAAAGACGGCTGCTGCGTTTTTTTTCCCCGAGGACGTTGCTGTCCTCTCCTTTTTCTTTCTAGTTGTTACTCCCGTCCCCCTCTTTTCGTTCTTTTCTTTTTCTTTTCTCTTTTTCGACTGTTTCTCTTCTTTTCCTCTTTCTTTTCTGACTTTCGTTTTTCTTTTTTTGTCGACTGTTTCTCTTCTTTTCTTCTTTCTTTTCTGACTTTCGTTTTTCTTTTTTCGTCTCCTTTTTTTATTTTTATTTTGTCTATTTATAGAATAAGGTGGATGAAGTGGTTGGTCAAATGTGATATTGTATGGGAGTAGGAGTGTGGGATTTTTAGGCTAAACATTTGGGGTTAGTTAGCTAATTTAAAAAAAAATCAGATTTTCTTTTAGATAAAGTTTGTTATCAACAAACTTTATCCTAACTTTAGCTTCAAAGTTTTATTTTTAATAAAAAAAAAAAAATCGTCTTTTCTTTTCTTTTTTTTTTTTAAATTTTTTTTTTTTAATTTTCTAAATCTTACATAAAAGAGTGTAACGTGTATATATATATATATACACATACCATCCTGCTTTTAGACTTAAAGTAAACTATAAAAATAAGAAAACTCAATATTTACACTATAGTTTAAATCACACAAAGAAAATATAATAGTTTACTTATTAAATTCTAATTAAAAGATACTCCATATATATACACTTTAAGAATGTGAGTATTATTATTATTTATTTATTTACTTTAATTAAATAAAATCTATTAAGTGTAAGATAAAAGCTTAAAACATCAATATTAGGCCTAAAAGGAATATTTCTACTAAAATAGTATAACATTTGAGTGTGGTCAAAAATTAGTTGTTCACAACGGGTTAAGAATTTTGTTTTCCAACCCGCTAACTTACTAGTGAAGTTATCAATAAGGAATTGATAATCACGCTTGGAAGGTTTTATCGTAAAAATAGGGAACCCTAAATATTTTCCAAAAGTTTTCCCTTCATTCATATGGAAAAGGTGTAATACATGGGTTCTTATGTCAGAAGTGCAGCTTTTTGAAAAGAAAATTTTGGATTTATCTAAGTTTATGGATTGTCCCGAATGTTGGGTGAAGTGGGTAATTGTGTTAGTCACTCAAGTGCAAGTAGTATCAGTAATTTTTGCCGTGAGAATAATATCATCGGCAAATAGTAGATGGGATAGTTGAGGCCCTCTGTGGGATAGCGATCGAGGTATCCAAACATGATGGTCAACTGCCATGTTGATTTGTCTTGTAAGCATTTCAAGACATGAAATAAAAATATAGGGCGATAAAGGATCGCCCTGTCTTATACTACGTGTGGGTGTAAAGTATTCCGTAGGGTTTCCATTAATGATAACGGAAGTTGAGGAGATAGTTGTGCTAAAGTTGGGGCTGTCCAGCTTTAGGGGTTTTGATTTGTTTGTACATATTTTTCCCTTGGTAAATAAAATTTGACTAATTACCGAAAAAGGAAAAAAAAGCTTAGGGTAATTTTTAAAAAATATTTACAAATTAAACGGTAATATTTTGAGCCAAAAACAACTCTTGAGCTGGTTTTGGGATTTGAAATTTGCCAAAATAATAAATAGGTATTTGCCCAATAAAAATTATTAAAAAAAAAAAATTGACAAAATTTATGACAAGACGGGGGCTAAAAAGTCAACTATAAGTATTTATTAAAAAATCATGATTATTATTGTAATTGGCTAATCTTCACATATAGGGTAAATAATTGTTGTAGCAAAATAAAAAAAAAAGTATTCATTCTGAAGTTAAACATTCTTAAATGAGTAGTTGTATAGAAGGATAAATCTTTTTTTCTCCTTTCGATTACATTGAATATTTTCCATCACTTTAGGAGAACTAATAACATAACTTGTTTTTATTAAAAATGTTACAACCTACATAAATTACATTTAATTGTGAAAATCTTTACATTAATCTCTAAAATTATGTTACTTAATTTATGCCTCAAAGACTGTGTGGGACGAGGCGGCCAGATCCCTTACCTCCGTCTCAAACAAACAAACAACCATAAATTTTCTCTCCCTAGTCTTCTGGGTTTTGTACAAGTCTCCACAATATACAAAAATACCAAAATCCAAGTCTGCCTATATTCATGGCTTCCAATAATGATAATCAAGAATTAGCAGAAGCCACAGTGCAAAACGTGCTAGAGCAAGATACACTGAAGTGGGTATTTGTAGGGGGTAAAGGTGGGGTTGGCAAAACTACATGTAGTTCAATTCTTGGTATCCTTCTTTCTCAGGTCAGATCCTCAGTTCTACTTATATCTACTGACCCTGCTCACAATCTCAGTGATGCCTTCCAACAACGCTTTACCAAGTCTCCTACCCTTGTCAATGGCTTCTCCAATTTGTATGCCATGGTATTCTTTCTTTTTTCTTGACACCCCTTTTCCTTTATAGCTCAAATTTTTTATTTGCTTCTTCTGGGAATTAATTAATTAATTGTATCACTTGTGAAAGTTAATACTTGTTACAGAAAAAAAATGACTCCTTTATTGTTTAGGGAATGAAATAGGTACTACAATTTTGTTATAGTTATGCTTAATAACAAAAATTGTGTCTTTCCTTCATGTATGAATTGAGAAATTTAAGGAATTCATTATGAACTGAGACCCAAAAAAAAGGTTAGAACTTTAGTTCTCCGAACTCTTTTTTTTTAATTTTGTGTGTGTGTGTGTGGGGGAGGGGGTTAATTTAGTGGGTGTGGAGGAGTTGTTTGTTGGAATTGATTTTAGGCCCTTTTGTATTAAGTAATAGTACTCAGCTTTACCAAGCTCAAGTCTCGTGTTTATATAGGCGTGTATTGAATTCAAAGAGTGGCCTTTACTGAATAATTTGTGACAACTTCCTGGCAGTTTCAATGTGTGGTCAATCTCTTTTTTTAACCTAATATGCTGTTGCTGGTCTTGATTTCTGTATTGAACTTGTGTTTTTTTAGGAAATTGATCCAACTGTGGAGAAAGAAGACTCAGTCACTTCAGATGGTATGGACGACTTTTTGTCTGATTTAACAAACGCAATCCCTGGGATCGATGAAGCTATGAGTTTTGCGGAGATGCTAAAGTAATTGGTATTCCTTTGTAATAAATACCATGATTGTTAACTTTCTTGGGGATAAATGTTCTATGAACCCCAAATTTATTTGAAGTGATAAAGATTTGTTCTTGCGTTAAGCCTCATTTGACACTATGCAATTATGGTAGCATGGAATTAGGAGGATAATGATGTGAAATTTGTCTATTGCAGTGTATGAAAGGCTCTTTGGATGTATCGTTTCCCTAAACACCGGATGAAAAGATTGAGCCAATTTACAGTATCTTATCCAGTTGATGGACTTGAATGTACATTGAGCAGTAATATAGTTGCCACAGCATAGACTATTCTTAGGCTTTTTGTTTATGGGAGATATATTATAGTAAAACTATATAAAGTGCCGGAAGAGCTACAAGTGATCCAAAAATCAATGAGTCTAAGTTTTGGAAGATTCTCTACACGAATACACAAAGAACGTATTTTGTTGTTCATGGTTACTTGGTATCCTCGGATCAAATTGCCCTTCACTTGCTTATCAGGAGAACAAGATATTAAACCAACCTTCAATAGTTGTTTATACATCCATGGATGAAGATCTGTTTTGTTATGTGGTAAATAGAGGACTCAATACTGCTCTACTTTAGGAGATCCTAGAAAAAGCTTCCTACTCTGGATGACATCAAAAAACTGTCTTTTAGTATTTAGGCCTAGTTACTTATCAAAAAAGTATATAGACCTAGTTGGCCTGATCCGTTTAATCCAAGAGACCTTATACTGTATTAAAAGGGCCCCTATCTTCACCATACTAGACCCACTAGAAGAGGGATAGGGGACAGCTTTCTCAATGCACTTCATAATTCATCGGTTAACCCGGGGAAGGCAACCCAATTGGGTGTCTGTGGATCTGGATCCATAACATGTGCCCTCCATCACATATGTAAAGAGCCCGTCTTGAATTTGAAAGGAGGACAAGAGTGATTCCACTAAACGATGCTTAAGCGTCAGCTTAAGGAGGTATCAAACCGCACTAGTTAACGACCCCTCTAATTGACACATCACTAGATATAAACGAAATTGGACAAGGGATGTTATTTCAACTGAAAATGATCATCATGACTATTCTTTTTCCTGAACATCTGATTCATTAATTTGTTGAGATCCTTCTAACAGTTTTGGTTCGAAGTTCATTTTCTTATGGTACATCCGTAGTGCTGACTACTTTCTTACATTTCTCTAGAGGCCAATATATTTGTTTATCGGTAGGTTAACACTGCTGGCTTGTTAATCAAATTGGGCTATAACTTTTTTTCCATTCGTTTCTTTCCAGATTGGTGCAAACCATGGACTACTCGGTAATAGTGTTTGATACAGCCCCAACAGGGCATACTCTTCGGCTATTACAATTCCCATCGACTCTAGAGAAAGGGCTTGCCAAAGTGATGAGTTTGAAGAGTAGATTCGGAGGTGTGCTGAGTCAGGTAATCACCCCTCGAAATAATCCCCCGCTAAGCTGCTAATTTGAAGTTTAAGGTTGATGCTGTTTGCAAGAAAGGAAAACAGAGAAATTTACTAAAGTTTGTCTATTGCAGATGACTCGCCTATTGGGTGTTGATGAAGAATTTGGGGAGGCTGCTATCCTTGGCAAGCTTGAAGGCATGAAAGAAATTATTGAAGAAGTGAACAAACAGTTTAAGGATCCGGTGAGATTTGTACCTCAAGATCGTCATTCCTTCTTTTCTTTCCTTTTCTTTTGGGTTGATAACCAAGAAATCTGCTGTGAGGTAGCTAGCTCAACCCGGTTTGCCCACAAGTTCGAAAGTTAGGGAGTATGGACCCGTCCCTCTAATCGGCTCCCACAGAAATTCGAGCTTTCATTTCAATGGTAGGGTTCAAAATTGTAACGTGCGCTCCAATCCACACATCCCCATGCTGTGCATCCTTAACATTGGATCAAAGCCCTGGGAGCAATAAATTACCATTCTTATGAAGACACTTTCATGTGCTCCCTCTGTCTCAATTCATTGGCGCTCTTCCCTTTCTTTGGCTCCCAAAACAATTGGCACCTTCCTCTATTTAGAAACTTCATGATCTTTATGTTACCATTTTGCTTTCAATGCTATGCTTTTGTAGGAATTGACATGATATATGGACCATATCGGAAAGGTACTTTTGGTACTGGATGTGTATTTAGCTTATGTGTCGAAAGTCTTCATTTCTTTCATAAAATGTGTGCCCAGTCAAATGCTACCAAATAAATTGGGAGGGAGGGTGTAATTGTTTCTGGGCCAAGCCTAGTGGCACAAATTAGTTTACTGTCAGAGATTCATTTGCCTTTGGACCTAAGAAAACAGGTGAAGTTTAAGTTAGCAATCAACAAATTTAGGGAAAGTGGTGCCAGAATATCCTTTTGCAAGATCTCGTCTACTAGAATCTCGTGTGTTAGCGGAAGATACAGCTCCTTAACTCTTTGACCGGAGACAAATACAAGCTGTACAACTAAATTTGAACTTTTTCTGTTGGTAATTTGGTATTACTCCCTGTGTTCCACTCTATTTTAGGGGTGGTTTTATATTGTCTTTTGGGGGTGGGGATAAGTTTGCTTGGACTAGAAACAGAGTACCATGGGTGAGAAAGAAATTTGCTAAAACCAAGACTGAAGTAACGGACTCATTAAATTTGTGCATCTCTTATATCTGCTGCATGCTACTATTTCGAATATCTGTTGCTTCTTTGAACCATCATTAAAATTGGTCACACAGTAAAGAGTTCATACAGCCTTGTATGTTGGTTAGATAACTATTTATCCTACTGTTTCAGTTGTAAATAGTTCTCCCTTCTCACTCTAGTTATATGGGTAGTTCTTCATTATTAAGGTCTGAACTTTGACACCTAACTGGTTCCTGTGTTTTTTAAGTTTGAAACAATGAGTTATTTTGAAGTGGGGAGCAAAGCATATTGATATATTCAATACATCCTTTCTCAAATATATATATATATATATATATATATATATATATATATATATATATATATATATATATATATATATATATGTTCAATACATTTGTTCTGCTTCTTTTACTTTGATTGTGGAGGAATCTGCTGTTATTGCCTGTTGATTCAAATTCTGTAGCTTTTGTGCGTGTATTATAATTGCTGGAGCATACCACCTTCCCCTTCAATAAAGGAAATAAAAAAAAGGTTACAGATGTGTCTCACCAGATGCTGAATGCTGAATATTCTCTTGTTCTTTGTTCACTTAAACCTCCACTATGGTATCAAGTTCAATTGATGCATTAACACCATTTTTCTTTTTCCTCTTTTAATAGGACTTGACAACATTCGTTTGTGTTTGCATTCCGGAATTCCTCTCTCTATATGAGACTGAAAGACTAGTTCAGGAACTTGCTAAATTTGAGATTGATACACACAACATTATAATTAACCAAGTGATTTTCGACGAAGAAGGTACAGTTCCCATCTTCTTTCCTTTTTTTCATTAATTTTCATTTGGCTTGTACATTTCATTGCATTAATTTCCCTGTGCCTTGACCCCTGCTATGTAGTATGACGCTTTTTTTATTTTGGGAAGTTCCAAAAGTGTGACACCCTTCTGTCAGTAATTCTATTCATACAACTTACTTGTTCCAAAACTCAAATTGATGTACCTACTCGAATTCAAACTTTTAAAACTACTCAATTAATATGATAATATGTTCTTCCACTAGTGTACTATATGTAGTAGACTAATATTTTAAGTTCCCAATCGATCTCATATAAAATAGGTCAGAAGGAGTTCTAATTTCTTCCGCTTGATGTGATAAACTAATTTGTAGGAGTTGTAATCCTTTTCAGTTGTTGAATCCAAGTTGCTGAAGGCTAGAATGCGGATGCAACAGAAATACTTGGATCAGTTCTACATGTTATATGACGACTTCAACATTACGAAGTTGCCTTTGCTCCCACAAGAGGTATGAAGATGCTCTTGCGCGTAGATATCTGCTTCTTCCTTCTTCTTTTTTACTGATTTATATTCTCTTTGTACTGAAAGAAAAAAAAAAAACTGCTGATCATAAATTCATGAATCTTCTCTAGTAGCCATAACATGAAAAATACTGCAGCATACCACCAATGTGAGAACCTTTTGTACCAGTCTGCTCACTGATGAGTTATTTTTTGATAGGTTTGTGGGGTTGAAGCCCTAAAAGGATTTTCGCATCATTTTATAACACCATACAAGCCTTCTCTTGCTCGAGGTTCGGTGGAAGAGCTGGAGAATAGAGTAGCTTCATTGAAAGAACAGTTGAATGACGCTGAAGCAGAATTAGAGAAAGTTAGAAAAGGCAAACAGAAGGTATAACCAAATCTCAGACGACCTGGGCGATGGAGCGTGTGGTTTCGGCTTCTTCGCTTTTGTATTTTTATTAAGGGAAGTGTCATTGAACGAATAATTGTGTATTTTTCAAGAGGATTTTTTATGTACGATTGTTTCATTTATTGTTGGGAGGTTCTTTTGTACCTTTGATAAGTCAATAAGTCGGGTTATCTAGGCTTACAATGTACTTGTAGAGGGAGGAAAGGGGACCAATGGTCTCATTAGATGTAAACCAAATTATAAAGCCAGTATTTATGTAGTGAACCTTGAAGCCATTGAAATTTTCTTGGAGATTACGAGCAAATTTTTATTCCAATCATGAGCTATGGTAACAAGGTTTGTGTTACCTTATTTTGATTTGCTCTTTGTTGAGAATAATGTGATGACTCGCCACGTCATCATGCCACGTAGGCGCCATTTGACATATATTAATGCCATGTGGAAGCTTACATAACAGGAAGGCTAGTATTTGTGAGAAGATTCTAGAGAAGTATAGACATTTCCTTTGGAAGATCCTAGATCCTTATCGAATTGCTAGGGAAGTCCTTAGAATCTTCTAGGCTTGTAGAAAATTCTAGAGGGTGTACTTATTTGTAAATATTAGGGGCTTATGTGACAATTAATATTTACACTTTAGCCCATAGGAGACTAGTATATAAAGGGGGCCATCCATTTGTAATTCATCAAGAAAATAATTCAAGCTCTCTCAAATACAAAGCTTCCTTTAACAATTCTTTTGTGTTCTTTCTACCATTCTCTTAGCGATCTTGAGTGTAATAAGGCTGACTTGGCATAGTAAGAACGTGAGCAAGTTGTGCAAGATCGTGAGTGAATTGTCAAGTGCCGCACGTGTACTTAGTTAACGACTAAGGACGTGACAACGTGGTATCAGAGCGAAGGTTGCAACTAAGGGAATGGCGAACGATGGAGAAATTAACGCTACCAACACCCAAGCCAACGTCATCCAGGATGATGCTGGCAAGAGCGGACGTAACAAAAAGAGGAATGCCACCAACAAGTGCCAGGAGGTGCCACCCGAGGTTGTGTCAAGCAAATGGCTTACATGCCAGGAACCATCTTCCACTGAGGCGAGCGAGGATGAATTGGAGGTCTTGCCCGAGGACGTCTCGCTCGGTAAAGAGTGGGTGATGAAGATGAACGCGGGGATGGACGCCGTGGAGATCTTTGGCCAACGTTTGGGTAAGATGGAAGGCACCCTTAGCATTCTTGAGGGGCACACTCTTGAAGAGATTGAGAGTATCCGAAATGACTTGGAGGGACGTACACAGACCGAGATGGAACTAAGGCAAACCATCACTGCCTTAGGTGCAGACTCATGGAGGCTTTAAGTACTATTGATGCCATGAAGGCAACGATAGAGTCACTCGAGGAGCATGTCAATGCTGGCGTGACCGAGGCAGCCAACAATGTTGTGGTGACGAGGGAGGCCAAGATCGAGGCTCCCAAACCCCCGGTGTTCAAAGGTGTTCGTGATGCACAAGAAGTGGAAAACTTCCTTTGGCACTTGGAGAACTACTTCAGGCACGGAAAAGTGAGGGACGACGAGGCCAAGATCAACACTGCCGTGTTGTACCTCTCAGAGACCGCCATGCTATGGTGGAGAAGGAAGATGGCCGACGTGGATAAAGGTCTATGTACTATTAGCACGTGGGATCAGTTCAAAGCTGAGTTCAAGAGACAATTCTTCCCAAACAATGTCTTGTATGAGGCAAGGCGCAAACTTAGGGAGTTGAAGCAAACAGGGAGCATACGTGACTATATCAAGCAGTTCACTACCCTTATGCTTCAAATTCCCAACCTGACCAATGATGACTTGTTGTTCCACTTCATGGACGGGTTACAGAATTGGGCTAAACAAGAATTACAACGTCGGCAAGTCGCGGATATAGACCAAGCCATAGTGGAGGATGAATCATTGATGGATTTCAGGCACGACAAGCACGACAAAGGCAAAGGCAAGAAGTCAAAGGTTAACAATGTCAAAGGTGGGGGAGATCGTGGCAAAGGCAAGGAGATACACCAACAATACTACGAGACTCAAGATTCCAGAAAGTCGAGTGGACGTCAGGGCTACGCCGAGAAGAAGGCGCAGGCCGAGAAGAAGGGATGCTATATATGTGGAGGGCCGCACGGCTTCAAGAATTGTCCCGACCTCAAGAGCCTTAGTGCCATGGTCCGTGAACGAAAGGAGCAGCCGCAAGGGGAGAATTCGGGAACCGCACAGTTGGGTATGATCGGATTATGTGGTGCTGTCACGAAGCAAGCTATCCAACCTACCGAGAATGGCAATCAGTACGTGGATCTCACCATCAACAACAAGCCCGCTCGTGCAATGGTGAATACTGGAGCAACTCATAATTTCATGACTGAGGCTGCCGCAAAGAGACTAGGATTGAAGCTTGCTCCAACCAACTCTCGCGTCAAGACCGTGAATGCCGAGCTACAAAATGCTAGTGGGGTAGCTAATGGCGTTGGTGTCAAATTGGGAACATGGGAAGGTATGACAAACTTTACTGTAACCACTATGGATATCTTTGACATCATACTGGGGCAAGAGTACTTTAGACATTGTCATACTTTGATCGACCCCTACCTCCAACATATCTTGGTTATGGAGAGAGAAGGAGCTTGCATGGTACCTACAATGACTATGCCACACAGACAGATCCAAGCACAACTATCAGCCATGCAGGTTGTTAAGGGGATCAAGAAGGGGGAGCCGACTTCCTAGCAACCATTGCAAGTCTAGAGGAGGACAAGAATTTTCAAGAGATACTGCCGCCTTGCATAGAGAAGTTGCTTGAGGAAAACAAAGATGTCATGCCCGAGGAGATGCCTAAGCACTTGCCGCCAAGGCGAGAGGTGGATCACAAGATTGAGTTGGAACGAGGGGCTAAGCCACCCGCATTTTCCCCATATCGTATGGCACCGCCTGAGCTAGAGGAGCTCAGGAAACAATTGAAAGAGATGATAGATGCTGGTCACATTCGCCCATCAAAGGCACCTTTTGGCGCACCAGTATTGTTCCAGAAGAAGAAGGATGGGTCGCTGCGCTTGTGCATAGACTACCGAGCACTTAATAAGGTCACAGTGAAGAATAAGTACCCGATCCCACTCATTGCTGACTTGTTCAATAGACTTGGGCAAGCCAAGTAATTTACCAAGGTGGATCTTCGCAAGGGCTACTACCAGGTTCGCATCGCAGAAGGGGATGAGCCGAAGACAGCATGTGTGACGAGATATGGAGCCTTTGAGTGGTTGGTGATGCCCTTCGGCTTAACCAATGCACCGGCCACATTTTGCACCCTTATGAACAAGATTTTTCATCCCTACCTTGATCAGTTCGTGGTAGTCTACCTAGACGACATAGTCATCTACAACAACACCTTGGAGGAGCACATGGAGCACTTAAGGAAGGTTTTCCAAGTCTTGCGGGAGAACGAGCTATACATCAAGAGGGAGAAATGTGAGTTCGCACAATCAAAGGTGCACTTCTTGGTCCATGTCATTAGCAATGGCGAGCTACGCATGGACGAGGCTAAGGTACGTGTTATCCAGGAGTGGGAGGAACCTACAAAGGTAACTGAGTTGAGATCCTTCCTTGTCCTTGCTAAGTAATATCGTCGGTTCATCAGTGGCTACTCAGCAAAGGCCGCACCATTGACTGAGTTGCTAAAGAAGAACAAGTCATGGGTTTGGACGAAGCATTGTCAAAAGGCGTTTGAATGTCTTAAGGCAGCTATAATAGAGGAGCCAGTCTTGGCATTACCTGACCTTGCCAAGACATTTGAGGTGCATACAGATGCCTCAGACTTTGCCATTGGGGGTGTCCTGATGCAAGATAGGCATCCTATAGCGTTTGAGAGCCGCAAGTTAAATGAGACGGAGCGGCATTACACGGTGCAAGAGAAGGAAATGACTGCCATCATGCATTGCCTTCGTACATGGCGACATTATTTGCTCGGGTCAAGGTTCGTGGTCAAGACCGACAATGTAGCTACTTTCAGACGCAGAAGAAGCTCACACCAAAATAGGCTAGGTGGCAGGATTTCTTGGTCGAGTTTGATTATGTGCTGGAGTACAAGCCGGGCAAAGGTAACATTGTAGCCGATGCCTTGAGCCGGAAAGCCGAGCTTGCTGCAATCAGTTCAACGAGATGGGATATTAGTGAGGCTATAAAAGAAGGCATGCAACATGATCCAGCAGCCAAACAACTCATCGAGTTAGCCAACCAGGGCAATACGAGACGTTTTTGGGTCGAAGACGGCCTACTACTTACCACAGGTCGGCGGGTCTACGTGCCTAAGTTTGGAGACATTAGACGGCGGATCATAAGGGAGAGTCATGACACAATGTGGGCTGGTCATCCAGGCCAACGTCGCACTAGGGCCTTGGTTGAGTCAGTCTACTATTGGCCACGTATGCGAGATGACATAGAGTGTTATGTGCAGACTTGTCTTGTTTGTCAACAAGACAAGGTTGAGCAACAAAAACCCGGAGGACTTTTGGAGCCACTACCAGTTGCAGAACGTCCATGGGAGAGCGTGACTATGGACTTTATCACTTGCCTACCGAAGTCCGACGGTTATGGTACTATTATTATGGTGGTGGATAGATTTTCCAAATATGTCACCTTCATGCCCGCCTCACCAGGTTGCACTGCCAAGGAAGCCGCGAAACTATTCTTTAAGAACGTGGTGAAGTATTGGGGCTTACCAAAGCATATTATCAGTGATCGAGACCCCCGTTTTACTGGAAACTTTTGGAGAGAGTTATTCGACTTGGCACGGAACTGCACTTTTCCACTAGTTTCCACCCACAGACGGATGGACAAACGGAACGGGTCAGTGCCTTACTAGAATGCTACTTGAGGCATTATGTAAGCGCGCATCAGAAAGATTGGGCATGGCTCCTAGACATCGCCCAATTCTCGTATAACTTGCAACGGAGTGAGTCCACGGGGCGGACACCATTTGAGCTAGCCACAGGCCAACAACCACAAACTCCTCATTCATTACCAGCCACGTTCGAGGGAAAGAGTTTGGGGGCTTATCATATGGCCAAAAGATGGGAAGAGCAGCTTGACACTGCTAAGTCCTATTTGGATAGGACAGCTAAGAAGATGAAGAAGTTTGCAGACCGTAAGCGGCGTCCCACGGACTATAGAGTTGGGGACATGGTCATGGTGAAGTTTAACCCAAGACAGTTCAAGGCATTACGGGGCATGCATCAGAATCTGATTCGCAAGTATGAGGGGCCATTTAAGATCGTTGCCAAGATAGGAAAGATCTCATACCAGCTTGACATGCCATCGTATCTTAAGATCTACCTTGTCTTCCATGCCAGCATGCTTAAGCCATATCATGAAGATAAGGATGATCCGAGTAGGGCCAAATCAAGTCGAGCGCCTATGACTATCACATCCTCGCATGATAAGGAGATTGAGGCTATCATAGATTATCAGGCCAAGCGAAAACAATGGCAAAAAGCCACCGTTATGTTCCTCGTCCATTGGAAAGGGCAATCACCAGAGGAGGCCACGTGGGAACGATATGAAGACTTGTGGCAATTCAAAGATAAGATCCGAGAGTTTATGCAGCAATATTGCACCGCGGTCGTCGCAATATTAGGTGGGGGAGAGTGTGATGACTCGCCACGTCATCATGCCACGTAGGCGCCATTTGGCATATATTAATGCCATGTGGAAGCTTACATAAGAGGAAGGCTAGTATTTGTGAGAAGATTCTAGAGAAGTATAGACATTTCCTTTGGAAGACACTAGATCCTTATTGAATTGCTAGGGAAGTCCTTAGAATCTTCTAGGCTTGTAGAAAATTCTAGAGGGTGTACTTATTTGTAAATATTAGGGACTTATATAACAATTAATATTTACACTTTAGCCCCTAGGAGACTAGTATATAAAGGGGGCCATCCATTTGTAATTCATGAAGAAAACAATTCAAGCTCTCTCAAATACAAAGCTTCCTTTAACAATTCTCTTGTGTGCTTTCTACCATTATCTTAGCGATCTTGAGTGTAGTAAGGCTGACTTGGCATAGTAAGAACGTGAGCAAGTTGTGCAAGATCGTGAGTGAATTGTCAAGTGATGCACGTGTACTTAGTTAACGACTAAGGACGTGACAATAAGGTGTAATTCTCTTCGATCAATTTCTAGATCCTTACGTTAAGACAAATGTTTCCTCTTTATAACCATGCAACAAGAATACTGTTAATTTCGTTAAAATAGCACGGGCTAGTCATCACTATTTTGCTGCAACACGAAAAGTTCCAGCATAATATACTTGATATTGGAGCACCTGTGCATGAACTTTCAGCATATTATGTTGGACCAGTTTATTATACTAGAACTCCAGTATATCATGTTGGAAGTCTAGTATGTTATGCTACAAGTCATTATACACAAAAATATTCCAGTATATTATGCTGGAATATTTTTCGGATTTTGAACAGTGTTTTCTTTCAGATTTATCTTTATATGAAAAGTGACTAAATTTTAAGGGGTCTTTACACAAATAGCCGGTCATATAATATATACACCCACCGGCTATCTTTAGTTTAAGTGGTTAGATGGGCGGCTATTTGGGTTAATTGTTCAAATTTTGATTACTTTAAAAGATGTGGCTATTTTTCAATAACCACTTGTAAATCTGGCTATTTCTGAATTTCTTCCGTTAATTTCCTGTAAGGTACATAAACAACTGAAGTTGTAACATTTTTTCATTTAGACTGAATCTAAATACCTCTTAGACATCGACGTTGAGATGGCCGAGTTGGTCTAAGGCGCCAGATTAAGGTTCTGGTCCGAAAGGGCGTGGGTTCAAATCCCACTCTCAACATTATAATATATTTTTTGGTTTCCTCCCCTCCCAAATTTCCTCCTCTTGTCTAGAATAATAATATAAGCTTGAGATAGCTTGGAAATCACCGTTTTGGGGCTTTCCAGTTATAATAATAAAAAGAATACAAATTGGCAGATGCAATAAAACCAAAGAGAAATACTCTTAAAACTCACGAGATAAACTAGAGGTTATGCTGGATAAATTGAATATTTACAAGAGATAAGAACCGAGTAAGAAAGCACTTGTTTAGTGTAACCAGAATAACTTTTATTTTATGTTCACTACTATTTTGTGGCATTCAATTCAAATTTAGTATTAATAATCGTACAACTATATAAACATAGCTCTAATGAGATGCCACCTCTGAATTTATCCATTTTAACCACCTCAGTTCGGAATAGATATTTTCATAGTTCTGCTTAGGAGGGTGTAAATCGAATCAGAGAACCGTATCAAACCGAAAAGTCAAACCAAATCGATTAAAAAACACGACTAGATCTGGTTTGGTATCGAGTAAACAAAACCCGAACCAAGCCGATATATTACTATATAATATTTATATATACTTTTAAGAATTTTTTTTAAAATCTGTGTAGAATATTTGCTATTCTCTTATGGGATATAATATTTAGTTAAATATGAAGTGTTCCATATTCTTTAACTTTAAATAATGAGTTGTATGATCACTTTCTTATCAAGTGTCAGTTAAATGTGTCAATCTCTTTGTTCTTCCATATTTATATGTCAAGATCTATTAATTTCTTATACCTTTTTCAAATTTGAAATGGTATATCGATCATTTAAAATTAAATAGAACATATCATTATATAGGTTTATATTTATTTTTATGTTTAATTATTAAATTCGGTTAATCTTGATGTGTATATCAACATAAAATTATTGTCAGACGACTAAAAAATAACTATCATGTGTTACTAAGAAAATTCTTCCATAAGAATATTTTAATAGATCATATATTTATCAATTTTTTAATTTTTACTTATAAAAAATTTAACAAAGTAAGATTGAAACAATATCCATCATATATCATATACTATATTATAAGCATGAAGATCAAAAATTGAATATAAAAGACCAAAATAATCCTATAAACTTAAGTGACTATATTACCCTTAAAAAATTATACCTTCATAAATAAGTACAATCATTAATTTCATTATTTTAAAATATCAAAAAATGTGTGGCTGTGCATCAGATAATAAAGTGTAGACTAATTCAATTACTCCTTGAAAAGAAAGCTCACGGAATTTTAACCGAGAAAGGAATAATTAATATCTTTAATTTTAATGTAGAAAAGAGGAATAATTAGTATAATAATGAATAATACTGCTAATAATGTGAACGCTAGAGTAGATAAAGAGCCTACTGCTACATTAATTATCATTTATATTGGTTTGTAGAATTGAATGGGCAACAGTTATAAGAAATCTGCATATATGGTTCGCTAAATAAATGAGAAATTGACTGCATATAGTTTATATGCAAGTATATATTCTTGAGATCAAATTCAAATTGCACGTTTGTTCGAGAAGTCGATGCAATCCTCACTGAAGAAGGTGAGTATCCATTCATTTAGGTAAAACAATAACTTTTTTTATTCTTAATGATAATCATATATTCAATTCTTGATCCTATGTTTACAATGTAAATGAGACCTTTTGATAAATCTAAAAAAAGAAAAGCGAAAAAAAGAGAAGGAAAATATAAATTGTCTGTGAAAGCAAGAATTTCTCCATTAATTTGAATATTAATTAATCTTAGAGCATATGCCTCTAATTACAATCTAAGTATAAACTTTTTGTTCCTAGATTAACATGTAGTTAACTTATTTTATTTTCTAATTTTTCGTCTAGAGTATTCAAGGCTACGAGCCCGTTTGGAGCCAAAAGCCATAAGTTAGGAATTCTAGCTTTTGACTTTTGGCTTATTTTTGTCATTTAGCTTTAAAGAAGTGCTTAACATACTACAAAATGGCTTAAAAGTTATTTTGGCTTATAAGCACTTAAAATAAGCCAATCCAAACGGACTCTACAAAGGTAAAGAACCTTATCGATGAAAAGCCAACCGAAAAGAAGAACGCTAGTGCCCAAGTTAAGAAGAAGAAGAGGAGGAGCTCTTGCAACAGAAAAGCCAATTAGTAACAGTAAAATCCTATCAATTTGGTGCGCCTCACACAAGGGCTCCCCGAAAACGCATTTTAAAAATAGTTTATATTATATGTTTGTACCTCATAATAATGAAATTTATGTAACTATAAAATATACCTATCTAAGTAAATATTTTTTTTTTCCGCAGGGTTATCCAATCAATTTGAGTTTAACCCCATATCTATTAAACTATTTATTATTTTCAGCTTGTACTTTTTCCTTTAAAATTTTTGTGTTTAATATTTTAATAATATTTATATTGTATTAAAAAGTTTTTACTGCATATATGGAATTACACGTGCAACGCACGTATCTAGAACTAGTATAACAAAAAAACCGAAATACCCGAAAACCCCGACAAAACCGAACCAATCCAAACCGATATAGTTGATTTGATTTGGTTTTGATAAAAATCGAACCAACCCGGTCCATGTACACCCCTAGTTCTGCTAATATAAGCTATAGGGTATATTCACTTGAATACAAGTTAATCTCCCATGTTTCTGATGATACGTTCTTATTGGTGTTGAGTAAGACTAGTAAAATATTTATGCTTTTTTGTTATACCATTCCTATTGCCTATTGGTATTTCTTGAGTAAGACTAGTAAATCTTTGTGAATTTTGCTCAACCAAAAATTTCTTCAAATGATTCAAGGTAAAGCATTTGTATCATTTTCCCTGGACAGAAAGGAATCAGTAATCAAAATGCGCTTATATTAGCATTCATACATTCAATACAATTCATTGTTGACTAGTACATGACATGATTAATGACCAAAGTTCTATTAGAGTCTGAATTTTTAGAAGCTCCTGATGTATAATATCAACATCAACCGCCATGCAATGTTGAGATGAAAACAACGTTATCCTTCTCTTCCAGCACTGTTTCAAGCTGACCACTTAGTTCCCAATCAGTGTCATTTACAAGGACTAAAACTCCAGGCCTCCTGCAACAAATACAAGTTATAAAAAGCTCTCTTCTGTTACATCTTGGCTTGCGCAAGTGTGCAAATATGTATGTGTTCAAACAAGATAAGGGACAAGGAGGTCTCAACAAGTATCGCGACTGTATTTGATGGTGGCACCATTTCACTCAGCATGCTCCGCTATGGAGTAAGGTAAGGTATGCATAACTGGAGGAGGAGGGAACAGGAGGACTTTTAACAGGGGATGAGGTCATCACTGTAATAGCATAAGGAACTTATGTATTTAAGTATTGCTAAGCTGGGTAAAAAGTTGATCCAACTTACACTGAGTCTCCTTTCATAAACATTTCAGGCCTCTCCTTGATCAAATTGGTGCGAACCCAAGTGAGCAAGTTTTTCATCGTCAACTGGTCAAGGAAAAGAATGAAAAAGGAATCATACAACTGCTCCCCTAGACAGATGAAAGAAAATACATGCTTCATTTGATCTACGTACGAACAACAATTATTAGAGATGAAACTGCACCTGCTTCTCTCCATCTTGAGGGTCAACATTGATGTTATGGATCTTCACAGAATCACAAAGAAGTTCCAATCCTCCCCTGAGTTTAGGAAGTAAAGCATAATAAGATGTCAATACAGGTCAGATGTGTATACTGTATGGTAAGGCATTTTAAAAGGAAGTAGAAAAGAACACATAAGGAATGTACAAAGGCTAATCAATGAGTGTCATGCTGACAAGAAATGATGATTCCTGACTATACTATCAAGTACTTGATATATAAGGTCACGAAATTCTGTCCCACTATCACCAGATATATGAGTTTCAAGATATTATCCACATTTGCCCAACACAGATGTTAAGATGTTATTCTTGACACACTGCTAGGTCACTGAACAACTACACAGAGAAGTTATCAAGTAGAATCATAGGCAATAGTCACTGCACTTTCCCGCCATGTATAACAAACATTTGCAGAAGATGGTAAATGATCCGCTTAGCTAACAATGATATCTTCTTTCATTCATTCCTAGGTGTTGAACAAAATCATTACGCTGAAAAGCAACTTGCTACATCTCAAATCTGAAGAGTCAAGACCTCTAAGGGTTATTTATTAGAACAAATTCTTCTACATGTTACATGTTAGAACAAAGTGAAAATTATTCAGGAAAAAATGAACACAGTGCAGCTAACCAACCCGAGAAAAAAGGAAGAGCTTGAACACTATGTAAATTCCATCTCTTAAGAGTTTCATGATTTGGACCAATTTTCACTTTTCCATCATTAATGTGCTCAGTTATTAATCGAATTGCCATTACTAATGTTCTTCAGGCGACACAATAGGTGATTCTTCTCACGCAGATAGAAACTCATGGACTAAGGGCTCTAGTTTACAATATTCATCTAGTAAAAGACCAGCTAAATGTTGTATATAGCATAAGATTTACAACATCAATTAACTAAAGCTTCATAAGAAAGGCAACTTTTTCTTACTTCTAAAAATAAAAAATGAAAAGAGAATTCCTGTGTGAGACTAAATATTAAACTCAAATATCCCACTTTATGCAAGAACAGCTGAAACTAATAGCTATAAGCTAATGAAATATTGCAAACATTATGCTGATACTCAAATACAGTCCTCTTTAGTATAGCACAAACAAGTACTCAATGATATTAGAGCGGGAACAAAGACTATATGAGTATCTCCCATTTTGCTCAATCAAGTGACTACAACTCCAAACTAGTCAGGTCAGCTATTAGAAACCTCTTCGTCCATGCATCCATACTAATAAGGGTATGTCACGTACGGAGGACCTCAATCAGATATTAGAATCATATTGGATCAACTTTTGGAGCAGTGACTGACTAATATCTAAATGCTCTTTCTTGGGATTTTGTTAGCCCTAAAAAATAATCCATAGACGCTAAGTTTCACTTTCTCAGTAGCAGGGCAAAAACAACAACAACAACAACAACAACAAACCCAATTTGATCCCAACAGGTGGGGTCTGAGGAGGGTAGTCTGCACGCAGACCTTACCCTACCTAATGCAGGTAGAGAAGTTGTTTCCGATAAACCTTCGGCTCAGGAAGGGCAAGAAGAAGAAGAGAAAAGCAAGGAAGGAAGAAAGATGGAAGAGAAAAGAAAAGGGAGAGATAAATGATAAGTAGTACCAAACAATAGCAACAGGGAATACAATACCTGAGGCGAACAACACCACATACCGTAATAAAAATCTAAGAATATAAAGGGACATGCATGCTACTAAGACTATCGGTGAACAACTATAAACTAACTACTAACCTTCTACCTTAATCCTCGACCTCCACACCCTCCTATCAAGGGTCATGTCTTCAGTGAGTGGGGTGAAGCAGCGCCGTGTCCTACCTAATCACCTCTCCCTTGTACTTCTTAGGCCTACCTCGATCTCTTCTCAAACTCTCCATGGCCAACCTCTCACACCTCCTGATAGGAGCATCAATGCTTCTTCTCTTAACATGTCCGAACCATCTCAGCCTCGACTCCCGCATCTTGTCCTCCATGGAGGCTACTCTCACTCTGTCCCGGATAACTTCATTCGTAATCCTATCTCTCCCGGTACACCTACACATCCATCTCAACATTCTTATCTTTGCTACCCTTATCTTCTGCACCTCGAAGTTCTTAACTGGCCAACACTCAGCCCCATACAGCATAGCCGGGCGAACCGCCACTCGATAAAACTTACCCTTAAGTCTTAGCGGCACATTCCTATCACACAAAACACCGGAAGCGAGCCTCCACTTCATCCATCCCGCTCCGATGCGAAGTGCGACGTCTTGATTAAAGTAGTAAATCAAATACATAGGAAAGAGATTGATTGTGCCAAGAATTAGCAAGAAACAGAAAACTGGAACATATACTGCAAATAAGATTAAAGATTTCAACAGTTTGTTTAGTCCCAAATATCTTTAAAGCTTCTAAAATCCATAAACCGCCCATCCAAAAGCCTTATACTCAACTTTTCCTTTTTAGCAATCGTGGCTCTAGATTTCAACTAAAAATCTTATCTTTCAAAGATTACATCCCAGATTTGTAGCAACTCTAATCAAATATTTGGAAATTAGTTGAATTTGGATGTACCATTAAAAGGAGAAATATAAAATGAATACAACATATAAAAGGAAAATATAAAAGTTACCCGAATTCAAGTGTCAATTGCATCTCTATTTGAAGTTTATGAAAAGCTCAAAACCTTAAGAGAGGAGATAGATGGACGACTTGATTTTGTAGGGTTTAGCGGGAGGGTTGAAAGTTGAAACGTTTATTCCCGTAATCTTTTTCTCTTTCCTCACTTTGTTTTCCAATTAATCAAAATATTCTCGTCCATAGACAACCAATAAAACAGAATCAAAATATTCTCATTTCTTTATCGCTTTTTTCCGCACAAAATTTACACGTAAACCATGATATATATGTGTGTCAGTGTGTGTATATAAAATTTTCATCATTTAATCGTGATTATTTTTTATGTATTCTCATCCTTTTTATCGCCTAATTTTAATATATTGATTTACTTTTATGGTTTAATATAACAAACTCAAATATTCCATATGTAATATTCCTTCCAATAGAATAAACTTTGTCATAAATGTTTACCCACTCTTTTACCGAGTTGAATAATCTTCATTTTTCGTTTTTTTAAGTGGGGGAAAGAAAACTAGAAAAGGCATGGGAGATAGAGTAAGGGAAGCAGTGTCGGCCCAAAGGTAAAGCCGCTAAAGCAACTGCATTGGGCATCATAATTTTTGGTGCCCCAAATTTTTCTAAAAGATTATATATTAATTTATTTTTAAAAGAATATTTAGTGTTCTAAATGAGAAAGTACAAATTATCATAGTAAAAAAGTGAGATTAGATTGTTGATCACAAATTGAAAAAAAAAAATCTTTTTGGGAACCACTCTCTAGACCATAAATTGAGAAAGAATTCGATTATTAATTCATAACTCAAAAAAAGGTTACAACTTTAATATAATCTCACAACGTGCCGTTAATAAATTTTTAGCAAACAATAAAAAGCCTTAAATTAGAAAATATTTCTCAAGAGAAATTAAATAGATTAGATAAAATTATTAATTACATAAGAAAAACTATAAATATAGAATTTAAATGAAATTACATATGAACTTTTTTTTCTTTTATATATATAAAAAAAAAGCCTCTGATTGAAGTTTTGCTTTAGGTCTCCATGTTTATTGAGCCACCCCTGAATGGAAGCAGCTGGTAAATACGTAAGTGAGTTATGAGTTACATTAGGAGAAAAGTAAATATACAAATTGTTTGTGCAATGAAGCAAGTTCTGGTAGTATAAGATGCAATAATATAAGGAGCAAGCATGTGATATATCAAACTTATCAAATAATAGTTACGCAGTAAATATTTACATCAAATTAAAGATTTATCACGTAATTATAATTAATTAATATATATTTTTACTTCATTATATCATTTAATTTGATGAAAATATCGAGTGGAATTTTTCTTTTTAATTGTTGCTATGGTATCATATTGCCTTGTTAAGTTTGCCAAACTAAACAAAAAGATCAGATTGTGAAGACACTCGAATTCCTCATGAACTCAAGTAAAATGAACCGGGTCTACTAAGGAGGCTTCATCAGCTTCATCAACTTCAGCTTCTTCAAGTGGGCATCTCCTTCATTGGGACGGTGTATTGCTTCATGGGCTCCAACATCCCCTCTCAAGCTGGAAAGGGAATCCATTCCAAGCTTGGAGATAAAGGCATGTCGACTGCTACCCAAAAGGGGTAAGTAAAAATGTCAGCCAGTTGAGAATGAGTAGAGATAAAGTGCAGAGTAATGAGCCTATCTTTCAATGCATCCCGAACAAAATGGCAATCCACTTCAATATGCTTAGTACGTTTATGGAAAACATGAATCTTGGCAATGTGTATGGCAGATTTACTATCACAGAAAATATCAACAGGGAGAAGATCTGCCATACCAAGCTCAACCAAGAGTCGAAGGACCCAAGAAACCTCAGCAACCAACAATTTGAGTGCCCTGTACTCAGCTTCAA
This sequence comes from Nicotiana knightiana, assembly GCA_005239525.1. Lineage (NCBI taxonomy): Eukaryota > Viridiplantae > Streptophyta > Magnoliopsida > Solanales > Solanaceae > Nicotiana > Nicotiana knightiana. The sequence goes on along the minus strand of ML425638.1, from coordinate 22,891 downwards.
CAGAGGATAAAGCTATGGTGAGTTGTTTCTTAGACTTCCAGGCAATGAGGCAGCCACCAAGAAACACAATAAGGCCACTAACATACCGTCTAGAATCAGCACAACTTGCCCAATCTGAATCACAGTAACCTTGGAGAGTAAAGTCAGGAAAATTACATAATAACAAACCAAGTGAGGGGGTGCCAGCCAAGTACCTCAATACATGATAAGCAACATTCAAATGGTCAAGTCGTGGGGCAGACATGTACTAACTCAAATGTTGAACAGTGAATGATATGTCAGGTCTAGTATGTTGCAAGAAATTTAACTTCCCTACCAACCTTCTATAGACAGAGGGATCAGGCGGCAAATCTCCAGAATCAGCTGACAACTTAACATGAGGATCTAGGGGGGGAACAACAGAACAGTGAAACTCAGAAAGAAGTTCCACAAGAAACTTGTGTTGATTAACCAGAAAACCATTTGCTTGCTTTACAACTTCAAGTCCAAGAAAAAAATGAATTTCACCAAGATCTTTTATCTTAAACTGATCATCTAAAACCTGTTCCAAGGCATCAATTTCACATAAACCATCCTCATTCACCAGTATACCATCAACATAAACAACTACTATAGTCAAGGAATTCCCATGCAATTTTCTAAATAAAGAATAGTCATTAACACTAGGGTGAAAACCCTAAGACTGAAGAGCTGAGGACAACTTAGCATACCAATGTCTAGAAGCATGTCTAAGACCATAGAGGGATTTATTAAGCTTGTAGGCTAAATGAGTAGTAGAAGTAGAGGATTGAACGGTCAAACCAGGAGGTATTTTCATATACACCTCTTCAGCAAAATCCCCATGTAGAAATGCATTGTTAACATCAAGTTAGAATACCGTCCAATGTCTTTTAGCTGTGATGGACAATAGGCATCTAAGGTGGTCAATTTGACAACTGGAGAGAAAGTTTCATTAAATTCTACTCCTTCCTGTTGACTATCTGTCACGACCCAAAATCGCTAGTTGTGATGGCTCCTAACTCGACCCGCTAGATAAGCCAACTAATGGACAATACAAACCAAATGAAATTATAGAAAGAATAGTGAAGAATTATCTGAACTTTTACACGTTAACCCAAGAACTGGTAGTACAAATCATGAGCTCCTAAGACTAAGAATTTACAAAGCTGATACAAATAATTACACAATCTGTTTGAAAGCTACATAAACAGTTTAACAAAATCTAAAGCTACCAAGGACAAGTGGCAGCTATATCCGGAATGCAGAACATCTTCAGGGTCAGCTCCCGACATCACCAGCAGCTCCGCTCCAAAAGTTTGCACGCAAGGTGCAAAAGTGTAGTATGAGTACAACCGACCCCATGTACCTAGTAAGTATTTTATCTAACCTCGTCGAAGTAGTGACGAGGCTTTTTAGGTAAAAGATGCTCACTGATAAAATCCACAATTTAAACTAACAATAGAACTATACTACAGTGTAACAGAATAAAGCACATGAAACAAATGTACATAGCATTAACGGAGTACAAGAAGAGATCACAATTCAACAGTTTCCCATATCTCGACCAACCTTTTCCTAAGAACAAAATCAATGAACCACAATAAGCACCTCAAAACTTTCATAGAGTGAGAGATATACTTAAGACATCAAATCCAACGGCACGACAATACCCTTCGTGCATTTATCTCATCCTCACCAAATATGAGTAAAACAGTACCAACCAAATGGTAGAAATGTTGATACACAATTTTTCCTCAAATTATTTTTAATTATGCATATATACCTTCAAAATCCCTTTCTATTATAATTGGTATTTTTCCATAATTTTTCATATTTTTATCAATTTATTTTTCTAATTTATTCAGCACTTTATATTCAATAATTATTCATAAATTACATTAAAAATAATTTCAAAATATTTTCTAGCTCAATATATCATTTTTAATCCTATTAGGATTAATTATTTCACAAATTAGCCAATTTGGCATTATTTGGCTATAATTACAATAATTTTGCAATTATAGCCTAATTGTACATTTTATGCCATTTTAATTCAATAGTTAGTCATTTTATATTCTAAATATCATTTAATTACCTTAATTTTACCTATTTAGTCTTAATTTCATTTTTATATAATTATTAGCTATTTTATTAATTATTTATCTATTTTTAAGGGGTATTTGACAAATAGCCATCTTTATTTAAATCCTAGCCTAAATCAAACCTGGTCCTAACCCAATTAATCTAGCCTAATACCCAAGCCCAATACCCTATCCTACCCGACCCAATTCCCCTATGAAATCTGAGCCGTTGATTATTTCAAATCAACGGCCCATATCAGCCCCTTCCTAATTTAACCCCCTAATGACTACCCCCTCTCTCATTTTCTCCCCCTATCATTCTCTCTCAACCAGTATCTCTACCTACCTCTCTCTATCTCTAGTTCTCTCTAGAACCTTCCACCTTCCCCCCTCTCCAATGAACTCTGTTCATCTTTTTAGGCCACCTCCCTCGCGAGAAATCGTGACCTCTCACCATCTCCTAGCCCGTGCCTCACCCCATGCTGGCTTGACACTGTTATGATGGTCCTAAGGTGAAACTGGAGAGGTTCAACTCCCATCTATGGACTTTCATGCCATTTTTCGTCCATTTCCGGCCTTCCGAGTAAGGTTCCTACACTTTCTGGTGGAAACCGGTAAAACCTTGAGTTTTTTCTCTCCTCTTTGGGTTCTCTCATCGAAACCCTAACTTCTAAAACCTCAGATCTTTCTAGATATGTAACAGATCTATACATATTTCAAGTCATTTTGATGTTTTCTTTAAGGGTTTTCCATTTTTCCTAAGATGATTTTTTATTTTCCAACTAGGGTTTNCCCCCCTTTCATTCTCTCTCAACCTGTCTCTCTACCTCCCTCTCTCTATCTCTGGTTCTCTCTAGAACCTTCTACCTTCCCCTCTCTCCGATGAACTCTGTTCATCTTCTCCGGCCACCTCCTTCGCCGGAAATCATGACCTCTCACCATCTCCTAGCCCATGCCTCACCCCACGCTGGCTTGACACTGTTCTGATGGTCCTCAGGTGAAACTGGAGCGGTTCAACTCCCACTTATGGCCTTTCATGCCATTTTCCGGCCATTTCCGGCCGTTCGAGTAAGATCTATGACTTTCCGGCTAAAACCGGTAATACTTTGGGGGTTTTCTTATCTTTTCTGGGTTCTCTCTGAAACCCTAAGCCCTTAAAATTTTCCGATTCTTTTAGATCTGTCATAGGTCTGTGTATATTATGAAGTTTTTTACATATTTGCTCCAAAAACCTTCCTGTTTCTAAACGTCTCTTCATCTCAAAATTAGGGTTTGATAACCCCTCTTTCAAAAAATGATTTTTCTTTTGCTTTTAGTATCATTCTATGATTCTTACTATGCTTTAATGATTTATTCAAAGTTTTCCTTTCAGTTGACTTATTATGTTGAAAACCCTAGGTTCTTAGACTCGGAGTCTCTTTTTGACTGATATGTTCGTTTAATCTGTATGAACTCTTGTTTCTCATAAACGTTTTAAGTTTTTCTGTGATTTTACCCTATTTTGCTTATTAGGGTTCCTGTTTTTATTTTCTTCTGCTTATATCATGTTCGTTTGTTAATCCCTTTAGTCATTTACTGTGTGCTAGTATTGAATCCCTGATTCTATGTGATTCTTTACTTTGCTATGCTTTTACTTGCCTATTATTTGTTTAATGCGTGTTATTCTTAGTCGAATCCCTGATTCTCTAGGATTGGTGTCCTTCACTGATCCCCTATGGTAATACCTTACTGATTTACAACCTTTAAAATATTTCCTGGCCTTATTTTGGTCAACTATGTTGTCACACGGATCCTTATGCTATTTCCTTAACTAAAATATTCTGAACCTAGTCTCAATTGCATAATTGTACTGTTTTGAAATCGTTTCCTTATATGTTATATGCATGTCACATATGGGAACTTTTCTTATTTGTTATTTGCCTACTAACCGTTTGAACTTAACCCCTTCAATTAAGGGATACCTATACTGATTTTACATTGATTGATACTCAGTCCCTTAATTAAGGGTTAACTTTGATTCCTACCTTATTTACTATCTGTTTTCAAACTATATATATACACTACTCTTTCAGTAAGCAGGACACGAACTAATCTGTTCAACTCTCTCTCATACAACTGAAAACTCTCTGCTCTCTCTCTCTTTTCTGTGCTAGTTACTGCTATTCTAAGTTAGCCGGCTGCAAGCCAAGGCTAACTATTGTGCATCTCCTACTTCCTGTTTGTGTTACTGCTTTCTTCACTTCACTGGTATGTTCTAATTCAGATTTCAGTTCTCAAACCAACATGTTTCTACTACTATTGCAATTCATTGTGTTTCTAATTTTCTTTTACTTAATTATTTTGTTGTTCAACATGTAGCTAGGATCCTGAACTCCATTCACATGATAAGTTATACTCTATTTGTCATAACCATCATGTCTTTATGTACTTGATACATATTCTATGGAATCTTCATGCCTATGTTTGGTACATTAGTTTGATTAGGGTAAATCCTACTGTCTTGAACTATTTGGTCCTGTTATGTGTAACGACCCGGTCAGTCGTTACGTGGAACATGCATTATTTTCATTGTTTCTGCCTTGTTGTAGCTTAGTTAGACTGTTCATGATGTGTTAGAGTTGGTTAGTCCGGGTTCAGAGTGGTTATAGGAGGAATTGAGATACTTAGTCTCTAAAAGTAGCCCTAGAGTTGGAAAAGTCAACCGGGAGTTGACTTATTGGGAAACGACCTCGGAATACGGATTTTAGGGCTCGGATAGCTTCGTTAGGTGATTTGGGACTTAGGAGTGTGTTCAGAATAATTTTGTGATGCCCGGTGTAGAATTAGGCTTGAATTGGCGAAAGTTAGTTTTTGGCGATTTTCGATCGGCAGTGGAAAATAGGATATCCGGGTCGGAATGGAATTCCGACAGTTGGAACAGGTTCGTAATGTCATTTTGGATATGTCTGCAAAATTTCAGGTCAATCGGAGTTGTTTTGGGTAGTTTCGGCATCGTTGGTGGAATTTAGAAAATTCAAAATTCATAGGCTTGAATTCGATGTGTTTTTGAAGTTTTGATGATGTGGTTAATGTTTCGAAGGCTCGACTAAGTTTGAATGATCATATATGATTCTTTGGTATGTTTGGTTGGGTCCCGAGGGCTCGGGACGGTTTTGGGTGGTTAACGGGGAGTTGGAATGGTTTTTGCTATTGCTGATGTTGTTGTTACTGGTGTTTTTGCACCTGCGGAAGGGGAGCCGCAGGTGCGGTCCCGCAGGAGCGGACATGGCTCCGCAGGGGCGGAAGTTTGGGCTGGGTAAGGAGTGTCCGCAGGTGCGAGGTAATTGCCGCATCTGCGAGGCCGCAGGTGCGGGAAGTCGACCGCGGGTGCGGAAGTTGAGGTCCTTGGGATTTTTCGCAGGTGCGCACCTGGGATCCGCAGGTGCGAGTAAGTGGTCGTAGGTGCGGAACCACTGGGCAGAAAATATAAAAGCGTGCCTTCGCGAATTTTAGCCATCTTTCTCAATATTTCATTNCGGATTTATGGTGGAAAATTAGGGAAAAATCAGTGCAAATTGGGTAATTAGGGCTTGGGATTAAGAGGCTTTAAAATGGGGATTTGAGGGGTCATTTGGACTCCGAATTCAATGTTCTTGGTATGTATAGACTCCTGGGAGGACGAGGTTTCTTGTGGTGTAAATTTTATCGAGTTTCGAGACGTGGGCCCGGGGGACGGGTTTGACCAAATTCTGAATTTTTGAGTATTTTTGATAAATTTCGACTGGAATTAGTTCCTTAGCATATTATGATGATATACTTCTGATTGTTGGTAGATTTGGAGCACTCGAAGGCCGAATTTATAGGCAAGGGCACTGCGGAGTAGTATATTAGCCGGTTTTGAGGTAAGTAACGCTTCCAAACTTGGAACTGAGGGTTCGAAACCCTAAACTATTTGATATTTGATGTTAATTAAGGTGACGCACTTGCCAAGTGATGGGCAGGCAGGTGTACACCGAATATTTGTAGCCTGGCTCATCCCATGGCACTGTCTAATGGTTATCGCAGGTTGATATTTGTACTGTGAAGGTGGAATTTACCTTGAACGCAATAGAAATCATGCTAAGTATAAATGTTAAGGCTTCACGCCGATATGTTCAGATCGGAACGGTCGATTATTGCTGTCTCTATTTATGATTATTGTTTTCATGTACTCAGTCCTGTTATAGTATATGTTCCATGCCTCAGTCTCGTAAGTTGCTAGTTTATTTTATATTATCATTGGTTTGGGCTGATTTTCATATGTTAGAGCATTGTGAGTGGGACTGGAAGGTACTGACTGAGTGAGGCTTGAAGCCTGGTTTTGAGACAGTTATGAGGTCGGACTGCACACAGCAGCGACCCGGGAATCATGCCTTCGTTGGCTTGATAGAGCGCTTGGGCTTATAGGAGCCCCTCCGGAGTCTTTACACCCCCAGTGAGCGCACAAATATTGAGGGATGGATCTTCCCTGGACATGGATCTTGTCCGAGTATTATGTTCCGGAGATGGACCTTCTCCATGGGGCTGGATCGGCTTTTTTCCTCAGTACTAGGTGACTGTGTCACTTGTGTTTAGGTAATATCCGGGATGGACTCTCCCAAGGCCGGAAGGCCGTATTCTAGTACTGAATGGACTACCTTCTGAGAGTTTGTTTACTGAGTACACATCATTCTTGATTTTATATGAATTCATGCTGATATGCAGGGCTACGGGCACGAATTGATGCATCTTGTTTATTTTCTGATATATTACTGTCATGTCCAAGTTATATACTATTATTCGAATTATCGGAGGTTTAGTTTGTCACTACCTCTCAACCCGTAGTTTGGTTTCGTTACTACTGAGTTGGTGTACTCACGTTACCCCCTGCACCTTGTGTGCAGATCCAGGTACATCGGGATTCAACTCTGGTCAGTGAGTAGCAGCAGTTTTCATCAGAGTTGACGAGGTAGCAGCTGGCGATCGTGATCTCGTCGTCTCTTCCTTTTCTACCTGTCGTATTTATTTTCGGATTATGTTAGTCATTTCTTTTCGGGTTGTATTATGTATTAGCAGCTCATGACTGTGTGACACTGGATCCGGATTTTTGTAGGATTATGGGTTCTTGATTCTCATAAATCTGTTTTCAAATTCAAACTTACTATTATTATTGATTTCAGACTTGTTAAAAATGGTATTTCTATGATGAGTGGCTCTAGTTTAGTTTAGATAGGTGGCTGGCCTAGTCCCACGACAGGCGCCATCACGGCTCTGAAATTGGGTCGTGACAACATGTTTCTACTACTGTTGCAATTCATTGTGTTTCTAATTTGCTTTTACTTATTATTTTGTTGTTCAACATGTAACTAGGATCCTGAACTCCATTCACATGATAAGTTATACTCTATTTGTCATAACCAACATGTCTTTATGTACTTGATACATATTCTATGGAATCTTCATGCCTATGTTTGGTACATTAGTTTGATTAGGGTAAATCCTACTGTCTTGAACTATTTGGTCCTGTTATGTTAGTATTATACTACACCATACTGTATCCCCCAATCCCCTGAATCTTTAGGAACTTCCGATTGTGTACTGCCTACTACATGTTTGCCTTCACATGCTCTGTATTTGTCCCTCAAATCCCATTACCCCTGCTTGTGATTGTTGGACTATTCCTGGTCCTTTGTGTGATGTTGAACTTGGTGTTCCTGCCCTTTTGGTGGTTAAACTTCTTTGTTATAAAACTATTCCAATCAAGTTTCCCTCTTCAAAACTGTTTTCTTACTTACCCCTTTCAAAACTGTTTTCTTACTTAACATTTTCAAAACTATGTCAAGCCCTCTCACATATACTCTTAGAAGTCTAGGTTCTGCCCCCTCTGTGTGAGCATTGCCTTGGGACCCTTGAGCTCCCTCTGAACTTTGACACTCAAAGGCTGGCCATTCCACACTACACTTAATCTATCTTGGCTATGAAATCTTGGTGTGAGCACTGCCCAGGATCCCTTGAGGTCCTTAGGGAACTCTGACACACCCAGATTGTGAAATGGCTGTGAAACATTACCTGGCATTGAGGACCTGGAGACTTGAGCCTATTATGTAGGCTCCCTATAGTTAACTTCTTATTTTTCTTCGATTTCAGTTGTGTAATTCATATTCCATGGTCTGTAACAATTAATTGTAAACAACTCTGGGGTCGGATAGTGAAAATGGGTGGGTGATATGCATGCTATACTATAATTAAGGGTAGAGACCATGTTTCTAGGTTTATTTTCTCTATGCGCAATAGCAGCCATGTGTAGGTACAACATGCCATGCATTAGATATCATGCTACTTAGGCTCATATATACTGTTTTCCTTTCAGCACATCATCATTCATTGCCCTCACTTAGAGATCCTGCCTATAGGACAAATAATTAAGTAAATTGCTATAAACGTGTCCTGAAGCTTCATTTAGAAGTCTTGTCCTAGAATAAATAATGGTAACAAAACTGCAATCATGTCTCATCATGCTATACACGTAGAGATCCTGTTCTAGGTAAACAACGATTAAAATCTGTCACCTATGTTATTCCTGAAACGGTGCATAATGTTGTGATTTTATGTGCATTTAGAAATCCTGTTTAGGTTACTATGCATCATGCTGCATTAGACATCATGCTATAGGATCGTATTCATTTAACTGCACTTAGTCTAAATACAGATATCTAAAACAGCCCCATGTTCTAAACAACTGGTAATTAGTCCTTGCACATCTTCAACACCTAGAATTGCATGTTATCTTACACTTAGGCAAGCCTTAGGTAATCAACTTAAAAATAACCAGAATTGTCCTTTGTGATTAGTGTTCGACTGTCAGCATGCTTAAAACAAGTAGGCAAGTCTGATTAAGACTTCCTCTCTGAGTTATGCAATAAATCTGTCTTTGTTTTTATCACTTAGACACCATGCGTAGGATCTGAATTTGCACCTTAATTGTGTATGAGACATGTTGTTTATGTGCACTATTTGTGGAGGTCTTTGAGCCCTTTCCTATTTATGTGCTACCCCTTTTATCTGCAGTCCTATTTGTTCATTATATGTCGCCTTAGCATTTTCACCTTTAAAACCTGAGGGTCTGCCTAGCACCTCCTTTAGGATAGGAGTCCTAATTTCCTCCGGGACTGATAGGAAGGGACGGGTAACAGCATGCAATAGAGGTCGAGACCAACACTCGATTTAGTTACTTTCACGGGGTGGGAAAGGGTAGAATATGGATATGATGACCGGTGCGCTAATACCACGTGTAGCCCCTCTTCGAGGAGTGATTACCGAGTATTGCATTGATGTGATCCATATTATTATAAACCTAGGATACCTTTTATATGCTTAGCTCTTAATCCTTTTCAAAGTCTAATCTCCTTTACTATTTTCAAACATCTGCATGCTTAAGACTTAAATCCCCTCTTATTCGAGTCTTTACTTGTTATTTGCTAATTGTACAAATTCACAGAAACCATTTGGCCGGGAACCACACTTGTGGATCCTGAGGGGTGCCTAACACCTTCCCCTTAGGATAATTTCAAGCCCTTACCCAATCTCTGGTTAGTAACGTAGTTGTAATTGAACCCCTAAGGTGCCGTAACGCACCGTTAAAATCATTAGGTGGCGACTCTTCAAAATATGCAAACCCCTTTCCCAAAAGGAACTAGTTGTCCCAACCAATGTCATAAACCCTTTCAACCGGGCCCTGAAAGGAGCGCTCGGGGAGAAAAGGGGGGGCGCGACAAGAAATGCCGATAACAGAAATGAAAAAGTAGGAAATACGCAAGTAGCAATAATGAATGAGAATGTACATAAGGGTGTCTGTAACAGACTAGGGGGAAAGCATAGAGGTAATGGCAACAATTAGGTAAAGGAATGTAGCTTCAACTAACTAGCATGGTGGAGGCATGAATACAAATATAACAAATAAGAAAGGGGATACATGATCTTTATAAGTTAACAAGTAGATACATGAATGACTAACATGATAGAAGACATGTACTTAAGTGCAACAAAACAGATATGACATGGATGCAATTATAATAGCAAGAAGTAGGCATGAAATTTGTAAGTTAAGCAAGTAGAAGGCATGGGCCACACAACAACAATAGAGGTAGAGGACAAAGACAGAACAGTGACGACAAGTCACATAAGATCCATAAGTACAACAATAACAGCTCCAAGTAAAGACATGAAGATATCTGCAAGAAAAGGGTATCATGACATAATGCATTCCCCTCGTCCTCACTTGCACAAAAACACCCTTCGTACCATGAACTCGCAATAACACAAAAGCATAATAATATAAATGCAATGACACAGCATCACCCTTCGTGCTTTTACTCGCATAACATGGCACGACATCACCTTACGTGCTTTTACTCACAAATGATATGGCATGGCATCACCGTTTGTGCTTTTACTCTCAATAATATGGCAAGACATCACCCTTCGTGCTTTTATTCTCAGATAATATGGCACGGCATCACCCTTCGTGCTTTTACTATCAGATAATATGGCATGGCATCACCCTTTATGATTTACACACTCCTCACATGATAATATATATACAATGGCACAGCATCACCCTTCGTGCTTTACACTCTTCCTTACCAAGCATATGTATAACAATGACAACAAGGCAATGAACATAAATAACGTCAACGAGAGTGTTTAAACGAATATTCTAAATAAATCCCAATCACAACTTTCCAAGCCAACAATAGTTCAATAAATCCGCAAGAACCTTATTATTCAAGTATTTCAACAAATCTCACAAATGATCTACAACACAAGTATAGAATCCAGTATCTCAAGGATATCGGCCGTAGCAATGTATTAATGAGTATGCATAGTGATAACCGAATTAGACACATCAATGTATTCTCAGAATTCCATTAAATTTTATCAAGTTATAATAAGCTAAGTCTTAGTTTTAACATATAATACTACGTTCTTAGTATCTAGGAGTCAAGTAAGGCATGAAGCAAGAAGGTCACGTGATTCTACAATACATAATTTATAGCATAATTTATCCCCGAGCATGGTTAACCTTGCATGCATATATGCTCGTCACCTCATATATGTATCACCCCCGCATGTAGCAAACAATATCAAGTAGTAGGAAAAATTCCCTCAACAAAGTTAGGCAAGACACTTACCTCGATTCGGCTAACTCAATACTTATTTTAGCTTTTCCTTTATAAATTCACCTCCGCTCGGCTCAATCTAGCCAAAGACGACTTAAATACATCACACAATGCAAGGAAAAATAATTTTACTCAATAAAGCTGTGATTTTTATAAAATTTCTAAAAAGTCAACAAAAGACAACCCCCGGGCTCGTCCGGTCAGAACTCGAGTCCAAAAGTAGGTCTTGACTACCCATAGCCTCACGAGTCCAAATACGTATTTTGTTTCCAAATCCGAGTCCTATTTGCCTCACAAATCCCAAATTTTCAATTTTTAAAGTTCTGACAAAATCACAAATTTTTCCCTAGATTCTCATGAATTTGATGTAAAATCATGAAATGTAGTTGAGAATTCATTAGAGGCACTTACCCAATGATTTGGTATGAAAACCTCTTCACAAAATCGCCTTCCATCGAAGCTAGGGTTCAAATATAACAAAAATGAAGCTAAGACTCGAAATTCTCAGCATTTTGCAGGCTGTAGATGTCGCATTTGCGACAGGGGGTTCACAAATGTGACCTCCGCAAATGCGTACAAAGCGTCGCAAAAGCAAAACAGGAGGTTTTTCTGCTAAGGTTGCATTTGCGACCAAATGTTTCTCAAAAGCGAATTCCTACCCACCAGCCCAGGTTCGCAAATGCGATAGTCGCATTTGCAACCAAAACATTGCAAATGCGATTAAACTAGAACTCAAAGTTTCAAAAACAATCTGAGACCAATCTGAAACTCACCCGATCCCCCGAGGCTCCAACTAAACACCCACACAAGTCTAAAAATATAACACGAACTCGCTCGTGCGATCAAAACATCAAAATAACCTCTAGAATCACCAATCGGACGCCAAAACGCATGAAGATCAAAGGAAAGTTGAAGAACTTCTAGAATCACAATCAAACGTCCGAACCATATCAAATCAACTCCAAATGACGCCAAATTTTGTAGAAAAGTTTTACATGACGAAATGAACCAAGTCGGAGTGCATAACAACCTCGAAATGACGAATCACACCTCAAGTCAAAATCAATGAACTTTGGAACTTCAACTTCTACAACTGATGCCGAAACCTATCAAAACACGCCTAATTGACCTCAAATTTTGCACACATGCCACATTTGACATTACAGACCTACTCCAACTTCCGGAATTGGAATCCAACCACGATATCAAAAAGTCCACTCCCGGTCAAACTTCCCAAAAATTTAACTTCCGCCATTTCAATACTAATTCGACTTCGGACCTCCAAATTACAATCCGGACGCGTTCCTACATCCACAATCACCCAACGGAGCTAACGGAACCAATGAAATTCCATTGCGAGATCCAATGCTAAAAGGTCAAACTTGGTCAACTCTTCCAACTTAAAGCTTAAATTTTGAAGTTCATTCTTCCAAATCAATTCCGGATAACTTGAAAACCAACACCGGCGAATTACGCAAAACATAATACATCATGCGTAGATACTCGAGCCTTCAAACTACCGAGCAAAGTGCAGATGCTCAAAACGACCAGTCGGGTCGTTACACTATCCCCTCTAATCACTAATCTAGCCTTGTATCTCTCAATAGAGCCATTTTCTCGCTGTTTTATCTTGTAAACCCATTTACAAGGTATAGATTTCTTCCTTGATAGAAGAGGCATTATATTCCAGATGTTATTGGCATCTAAAGATTGAAACTCCTTCATCATGGCCTCTTTCCAAGTAGGATTAGACACAGCTTGATGATAAAATTGAGGCTCTAGTAAGCAATTAACATCAGAAGAGGACAACACTTTAGAACCAGAAACAGAGGTGCATACATAATCATTAAGCTAAGTAGGAGTTTTAGAGGACCTACCAGATCTTCTAGGAGGAGGATTAGTAGCACAAAATGGATCATCAGAAGTAGAAATAAAGGAAGATGTAAAGTCAGGAATATCATCAGGAATATGATCAGGCATTGGCATATTATCAGGCATAGAAGAATGAGGGACTAGAGGAAACAAAGGAGCGGAAGTAGATGCATCATAATAGGGAAATATGTGTTCATGGAACACCACATCCCTTGAGTGTAAAACAACTTAGCTGGATAAGTTGAGCAACTTATAAGCTTTCTTACCACTATATCCAATAAAAATAGATGGAATAGTCTTAGATTTGAACTTATCTTTGTAAGGCTTAGGGACAACAACAAATCATAAGCAGCCAAAAGCTTTCAAGTGTGCAAATGAAGGAGAGTAACCATGCAACAACTCAAAAGGTGACTTATTTTGAAGTAGAGGTGAAGGAAACCTATTTATGAGGTATGTGGCAGTCAAAACACGTTCACCCCAATATTTGAGAGGTAATTTTGATTGGAAGAGGAGTGCTCGGGCAGTTTCAAGCAGATGCTTGTGTTTCCTCTCCACTACACCATTTTACTGTGGTATATGTGAGCAGGAAGTCTAGTGAAGGATACCTTGAGAAGAGAAAAAGGTTATAGCCTCATTACTTCCTCCCAACTCAAAAGAATTATTTGATCTCACAGTTTTAACAGGAAGGGAAAACTGAGTGTTGACCATAACAATAAAGGATTTCAAAATAGAAAAGGCATTAGATTTAAATGAAAGAAAGTGAGTCCAAGTGACTCTAGTAAAGTCATATACAATGGTCAGAAAATACTTAAAACTATTATAAGGTTGAGTGTGATAGGGTCCCCACAAGTCTAGATGAATCAGTTGGAAAGGAGTAGTGGAGTGAATGGTGCTTTCAGGAAAGGGTAACCTTTGTTGCCTAGCCATGGGACACATGGAACAAATGAGAGATTGTTTATTATGCAATTTATCATAAAGAAAAGGAATATGATTCATTTTAGCAAAAGGAGCATGTCCTAACCTCAAATGCCATGCATGATCAATAGACAAGGCAGAAGTAGAAAAATTAGCACACACAGAGAGGATATAGAAGAGAACTAACAGCTCTTATTCTTTATGTCAACATTGGCAGTTATGGTATTTACAGAGGAATTAGAAGAAGAAGCAACACAATCACAAAGATCATTAGGCTGAAGAATGTAGAGACCCTTCTGAAGTCTACCAAGCACCACTGGCTTCTTCAGAAAAGGGCCCTGCTACAAAGCACATGCATAGGTAGTAAAAAAAGGCATTACATTTAAGATGAACAAGTAGTTGATTTAAAAATATGAAATTATAATGAAACGAGGGAACAAGTAGGACATTAGGAAGAGATACGGTTGGAGAAAGATAAAGAGAACCAGTACAATGGACCTTAACTTTGTACCCATTTGGAAGAGTCACAAGGTAAGGCAAAGTTAAGGGCTTAAAATTAGTTAGTAAAGATTGGTGGCGCGTCATATGGTTAGTAGCACCAGAGTCAATGATCCAAAAGTCATCCTCTACTTTAGAAAAATTGCAAACATAAGAAGCACAATTACCGAAAGCAGAAATACCTATCAGACCTACAAAGTTTGCTGAACCAGATGGAATTTCTTGAGAGGCAGAGGACATCTTGGACTGTTGAAGCAAATTGAGCAGTTGATCATATTGTTCTTTTGTCAGAATGTTGCCCCCAATGTCAAATGGAATCACCTTGGAGCTCTCAAAAGCAGAGTTATCAGTAGCTCCTATATCATGTGAATCAGAAACTTGAGCAAATGCAGCTGACCTTTTGAATTTGGAACCAAAACCTGGAGGGTACCTGCACATCAAACTAGAATCCCCCTTCTTAGTAGGATCAGAATTTATCCTTGGAGTGAAAGGCCTCTGAACTCTGGTACCGTGCCAAGTAGTGTCAAATTGCACTCTTGAATTCATAGGCTTATGAACATTTGTGCTAAAGGAGGCAGACTCTGGACTGAAAATTGAATTTGAAATTTGAACTTCAGTTTGGCTTTCATCCTCAATCAGCATTGCATACACACTGTCAATATCAGGCAAAGGCTTCATTAGAAGAATATTTCTCCTAACCCCAGTGTAGGTTTCATTTAACTCCATCAGAAATTGATGAACCTTCTGCTCTTCGTCTAGCTTCTGAAATGCCTCTTCACAACTACATGTACAGTATGGATAAGTAATTGAGTAAGCCAACTCATCCCAAAGCTTTTTAATATGATTGAAATAGGAAGTGATGTTAGAAGACCCCTGGGAAATGGAAGCAAGGTCCTTCCTGATTTGAAACACCTTAGTCCCATTTGCTTTCCCATATCGTTGTTCGATTTCTTTCCAAAGTTTTTGAGCAGATTCTGTGTACATCACACTCTCCCTAATCTCAATGTATAGACTATTTAATATCCATGCAGTCACCATATCATTACAACGGACTCAGGGTTCAAACAACACAGAGTTTTCACTAGGTTTGGGGATTATCCCATCGATTATCCCCGATTTATTTTTACATGATAATCCAATTAACATGCTTCGTCTCCAAACCCCACAACCCGTGCCATTAAAGGTCTTTGTGACCAAAATTGTGCCAGACGAGTCATACGGGTACAGGTACAAAGGGTGTGATGGTTTAACAGAAGAAGAGATAGTTGAGGTTGAAGGAGTAGTGGCAGCAGCAGTAATGAAGGAATCGTCAATAAGAGCCATTGATAGAAAATTATTCAATTGAAAGATTAGGTTTTGAAAGAGTTAGGGATTTCACAAATTCAATCAATTCTCATAACAAAGCAAATGTAGACGGCAAAAAATACAGCAGATGAAAGTTACCAGACTCGAACGACTAGCTTGAACAGAAAACACCATCAAAAAAATGCCGAAGCAAACTCACCACCAAAAATTCCGAAACCACGAACCATCATCCAAGGGTAATATCGATCGACACGAAATGCTCAGGTATCTTCAATTATGAGCTATGATACCATGAAAACACTCGAATTCCTCATGAACTCAAGTAAAATTCACAAGATAAACCCTAAGACAAAATGTTCGTATGGAGAGAAAAGAGCATGAGCTGAACGGAGAAATTTTATTAATGTGTAAATCTGTACAAAATAATATGAAAGTCTATATTTATATTTATACAATCCGGATCCGGTAAAGAGTTAAATAAAAATGAACCGAGTTTACTAAAGGGGTTTCATCAACTTCAACTTCTTCAAGTGGGCCTCTCCTTCATTGGGCCTGTGTATTGCTTCATTGGCTCCAAACTGATTGCATTAGGAGAATACTTAGACCTTCGTAAAAATTGCGCGGGGCACCCTATTTGGTCGCTCCCATTTAACCTATACCCGCTTTTTTAAAAACTTTTAACTTGTACCCACTTTTTAAATAACTTCAGCTCCCCTTTCCCTCGCTGAGATGAAGTTCACCAGTTAAGCTGAAGTTCGCCAGTTATAAAGACAAAACTTCAGCATACGGGGCTTAAGTTCCCCAGTTACAAAGACAAAACTTCAGCTCTAGAGCTGAAGTTTCCCAGTTACAAACTTCAGCTAGAGCTGAAGTTCCCAAGTTATAAAGACAACAACTTCAGCATACGGGGCTGAAGTTCCCCAGTTACAAAGACAAAACTTCAGCTCTAGAGAACTTCAGCTCTAGAGCTGAAGTTTTGTCTTTGTAAACTAGGGAACTTCAGCCCCGTATGCTGAAGTTGTTGTCATTATAACTTGGGAGCTTCAGCCTCGTATGCTGAAGTTCCCCATTTACAAAAGACAAAACTTCA
>ML425633.1:0-10564 GCA_005239525.1 Nicotiana knightiana | reverse complement strand
AAAAAAAAAAGGCAAGAATTATTAGAACCATGCAGCCTTAAGTTTTTTTTTTTTTTAAAAAGCACTTAAAGTTTAAGGTATTAAAGGGTACATGCTTTATTTTGAGACTGGGCTACTCAAGAGCAGATCAACTACTTTATTTACTGTTTCTAACCTTTGGATCCATAGTCTACCCCAATCATCCCAGTTACTTACTGATTATCTCTTGACCTCACCATTCTTTTGTTTTTTACAAGGTCAGTTCACCTCGCTGTTTATATCATTATATGAACCTAGGAAAAACAGAAGTGCGTTACCGTTTCATTTTTCCTGAAAAGAAAAAGAACAGGCTATCACCGTCACCTTCCTTTTGCTTTCTTTAACCTGGGGGTGAAAAGGAAAGTTTCAACAGGACTAATCACTCACCCTGTGCAGTGTAGGATGATGTCGGCAAGGAATTTGGACCCGTCTCGAAAATTCACGCCACCATCAATACCAACAGATTCAATCTGCATCATTTAGACAACTGGAAATTCAGCATCTCTTGTTGATAAAAACCACATAAATATACAAGTTATAAATAATTTTACCATAGAATGTTGCCAAACATTATCATAGCCAGGCAGCTTCAGCGGAACTCCACTTGTAGCTGATCTAGAAGAAATGTGGACCTCTTTAGCAACTTCAGCGATTTCTCTGGAGATATCAGTAGCACTTGCAGCACTCCCTATCAGCACAACAACCTGTCAAACCATTTATCATATATGATATGCTCTGAATATGGTACCAAAATGTAGAAATGTCTTATTATCGCGAAATAAGATGATATTATTTCTTTGCAATATATTAGTCAAAGCATGGAAGCTGATACAACGAGGGAGCATTTTTCCCATGTCACGATTGGGCTCGAATGAGCATACAAGTACATTCACTTTCCGTATAGTCTACCATATATCTAAACAGCTTCATGAAAATAAGGACCACTATAGCTTCTAAGTATTAATATTAATTTATAAAAAAACAAGTTGATTAAAATTAAAAAGTTATCTGTGTTTGCAGTGTCATCCTTCATATGTCCAGTGCTTCATGCAAAAGTAACACTTGAATCATAGACTTGTCCCAAGATGTTCGGGTTCAACAGTCTATTATGTGTAGCCAGAAATTTCATGTAATAGAATATCATAGTTCACACTTTTAGTCAAGAAAATTAAAAGATAACTTCTAATGAGTAGAGCAAATTCATAATCGAAACAACTGCAAGCATTTCAGTTACGTGACCGCAGTTCTAATTCAGAAACATTAACATTTAAAAGAAACAATGAACCTGACACATACTTGGTCTCGAAAAGGATCAGGAACACGGTAATTGTGGCTGTGAATTTGCTTTCCGGGCCAGACTTCGATTCCTGAAAGGCTAAAGGCCTCTAGTTAGAAACTTCAAAAACTGCATATTGACATAACTTGTCAAATCATAATGACAACTCATAAATAGTCTTAAAGCTACTCATAAGGTCATCGTGAATAAGGAGAAAAATGGAAAAGAAGTACCAACTCAAAAAATTTCAATTGCTTGCAACATATGAACCATAATAATTAACAGAAAAAAATACTTATCATATGCCTCATAGCTAAACAAAAATTATGTTTGACTAAAAAAAAAGGCTGGAAGCTTAAAAAGGCTAATCTTTTATCCGTACAATATTCACTATTTGTTGTGACACTGCCTCAACAACAGAAAGAGAAAAGGAGAAAACATTTCAATTCAGATAGGAAGCCAAAATTTCCTAAGAAAACCATGACAAACAGCAGGCACATAACGCTGATGCTCAAAATGATCAACTTTGATCGGCCGCCACTAATAAGGATGGAACTGTTAGCTTAATTTACAAATCAACTTGGCTAATGGCTAGTACAATTGGATTACCAAATACTTGAAATATTCATACCAAACTTTATTTACAAATACTTCATCAGCATTTGACTTATTCCCTTAAAGAATCTACAATTACCACAAATTGAAACGTGACTAAAGGAAATACTCCAATATTCTATTTAAATGTGAAGATTTAAAGATCAGAGTATAACTGGATTACCAAATACTTGAAATATTCATGGGAAACTCGGTTACGAGCAGACAATTTCAGCAGCATTTGACTTATTATATCAAAGACTCTAAAATCACCACAAATTTAAAAAGCAACCAAAAGAAAATAGTACTCTGTTCAACTAGAAAGAACTAAAGATCAAATTTTTACCAGGAATATCAGCAGTTCTTGGTTCAGTATAATGTCCATTGCATATAACTACAGCATCATACTCCTCATTAACAAACACAACATCATTCTCTCTCTTTTTAGAACTAACCTTCCATTTTCCATTCTCCAATAATCCCACATGGCCCACTTCCATCCCAAATCTCACAAGTCCAATAAGCCCAGAATCAACCGCAAAATCCTCCAAATAATCCAACACTTCTTTATGACCCGGATACCTCCTCGGGTCTCTATTAGGCTTTTTCTTTGCCACAAACGGGTAATCCCGATAACCCATTACTTCCCTAGGAAGGTTAACACGAAGAGATGAATAGAGGCTTGAGTGAACGATTTCCCGGTTCGGGTCGATACCAATCGGGTCGGATTCTGTGGCGGGCGTGTAAACCCATGTGCCACCTAATTGATTTTCTCGTTCAAATACAACGACACTGTGACCTTCTCGTTGGAGTTCTCGGGCCGTAACGAGACCCGCGGAACCTGCACCGATAACGGCGACGTTTTTGTTTTTGGGGGAACTTTGAGGCATATGAAAATGGGATGGAGTTGGGGATAGAAGTGTCATGTGTGTTAATAGTTTGCGAGAACAAGGTTGGTTTGAAGAGATGACACTTCGAAGAATCATGACTTTGTAATATTTTATGTTGTTTTAGCTGAGTGTCGTGTTTTGTAGTATCTTTTGTGTTTGTTTGATTTGTTCGTTGTTACGCCACTGGTGTTGCATGTGTACTTGTGGTAACAGTGGACCCGTGAATCTTTGGTTTGATTCCTCACCACATTCAATGTTGTCTCTTATTTCTAATCTAATCAAGAATGAAGTTTATAATGAAGTCTAACAATAAGTTTTAATAGACATACAAATATTATATAAACATAGTAGAAGAATTAACCTAAATAGTCGTCTACTTAATCTATTATATTAAAATATGTACAATATATATAACTATGTATATTTAATATATATTCTATGTATACTTACTAGAAAAAGTAAATATTTTGGCCGGCTATTTGTGTAGAAATTGACATATTTAAAATCATGAATTTCAAAAGTATTATAATAAGGGTGTGACTACATATTACATATGGGTTCGGACGAATCCATTACTTTTGCTTCGACCTAAGTATTTGTACTAGGCAATTCATCAAATATGTATAGATATTTAATTATAAATGCAGTAACTAAAATAAGCTATGTGTTTAGTAGCAAGTTTAGAATCTATAAAATACAAACTCTGACTTCGCTTCTGTGTTATAAAGTACTATAACATATTCTGGATGGCTATTTCAAAAAGTTTAAACCTACTATTCTACTACTGGATCATATAAATTACTCTTAAAAAGGAGGGAGTGTTATATTACTTGATGGTCATTTTCTTCTTTTCGTCGTGGAACCTACTATTCCTTGATAAATTTTAATCATGTCAATTAAGTTTCAAGCAGCACTAGTGATCTAGTGGTAGAATAGTATCTTGCCATGATACATACGGTGGTTCAATTCCGGCTTGTGCAATAAATATTTTTTGATAAATTGCTGTGCAATTTTTCGGCAACCTGTTTAAGGAAAACTTTAAAATTCACGTTAAGGTGGGTCACAATAACATCATTCTGTTGGGCCTGGGCCAATTCCCAATGTAGGATTTGTATTAGATAGCCACTGTTGCATGTACTATTCAAGTAATATTTAATTTTTCCAAAATATTTAATTGTTATAAATAGAACTCTATTTAAAGTGAATGTCTATCTTTTAAAGAGTTCTACTTTGTGGCTAAGTCATTTTCCCCCTGTAAATAGAAGGGTCTTACCCCATTGTAAATCATTCCAAAATTCAATAAGAATTTTCTCTCTTTTTCTCTGCAATATTGTTCTTGTTCTTTTATTGTTCCATAACACGTTATCAGCACAAGAATTNCAAGAACTATATGACATGGGTGTTGGATGCTGAAATCCATTTAGATGCAATGGGTCTTGGAGACGCCATTAAAGATAAAAATAAAACATCTACCCAAGACTGTGTTAAGGCCTTGATTTTCTTGCACCATCACCTTGATGAAGGGTTGAAAATAGAATATCTCACAGTCAAAGATCCACTTGTTTTGTGGAATGGCTTAAAGGAAAGATATGACAACTTAAAGTTGGTCACTCTTCCACAAGCACGATATGATTGGGCTCATCTGAGGCTCCAAGACTTTAAGTCTGTTTCTGAATATAATTCTGCGATGTTCAGAATTACTTCTAAATTGAAACTCTATGGAGATACTATCACTGATTATGATATGCTTGAAAAAACGTTTACAACATTTTATGCTTCCAATATGGTCCTGCAACAGCAACACCGAGAGAAAGGTTTCAAAAAGTACTCAAAGTTGATTTTTCTTCTCCTTGTGGCTGAGCGAAATAATGACTTGCTCATGAGAAATCACGAAAATCGACCCACTAGGTCTACACCATTGCCTGAAGTGAATGAAGTGTATTCCCATTATGCGAAACGTGAGAAAGGACGTGGCCCTATTAATGGTCGTAGCCGTGGTCGTTACCTTGGACAAGGAAGAAATTTTCCTAGTGTTAATCACCTCCCAAAGAAAAATAACCACCGAAAGTGGAAAGGGAAATATGAGAAGCCAAATGCAAATGGTTCAAAGACTGAATGTTATTGTTGCGATGGAAAAGGTCATTGGGAAAAAATTTGTTGTGTACCAAGACATTTGGTTAAGCTTTATCAAGTATCTCTAAAGAATAAAGGCCCTGAAGCTAATTTTTTTCTATGACAATGAATTTGACATCACCCACTTAGATGTGGCAGACTTCTTTGAGCGCCCTGATGGAAAAATAGACTGCTTGATCGGTGATGGATCTGTGGTTAAAGATGATTGAGTAGGTTAATCTTTATTTTTGCTTACTCGTAGTAGTTAATGAATAAACATCATGTAACCACAGTTCTTTACATGAGTAGTCATTAGTATCAATTAGTATTATTTATTTTATAAATAAAGTTAGTTCGTTTTAGCAGAATGTAATTCTAGAATCATCTGTTATTTCGTCAGCACCTAATGGTTTTAATACATTACCTGATATGACTAATATGCCACTATATAGTGTCATTATACTGTCAGGCAATCTAAATAAATTATCTACCACTTTAAAACATATCACATTGTTCTCTTGATTGTCGAATTTGACAAAATTATTCACTGGGTATCCATGTATACATCATAAGTTGGAAAACTACTTTTATAGCCATTTATAATTTTCCCATAACAACGTGCACGTACTAAAACAAAAATACAGTTGATATTATGTAAAAGAATTATTCTTTTTCTCTGAAAATACTAATATTTATTTGTATATTTCTTTTGTATGTCAAACCATGGGAAGAAAATATGGATATCTCACAAAACAAACTTGGATCAAAATTCAACTGTAAAAATATTTGCTTAGTTGATTCATGTACAACACATACAATATTCAAAGAAAAGGAACATTTCTCTCATTTAACTATGTGTAAGGCAGATGTTACTACAACTTCTAGTAGTACTAAATTAATTGAAGGCTCTGGAAGAGCTATTATAACTCTGCCTAAAGGAACAATACTTATCATAGAGAATGCAATGTTCTCCTCCAAGTCCAAGAGGGACTTGTTGAGTTTTAAAGATATCCGACGAAATGGATATCATATTGAGAAAATAGATGAGAATAACCTTGAATATCTCCTCATTACCAAGAATATCTATGGCCAAAAGAGGGTTATTGAGAAGTTCTCATCTTTATCTTGTGGCCTGTATTGGACAAGAATTAGTTCAATTGAGGCACATTCTGTTGTAAACCAAAAGGTTACTGTTCCAATACTTTTGTACTTTGGCATGATCGATTGGTACATCCTAGATCAATTATGATGAGACGAATTATAGAAAACTCAAATGGGCATGCCTTAAAGAATTTAAAGATTCTTTTAAATAATGAATTTTCTTGCACTTTTTATTATCAAGGCAAGTTAATTATTAGACCATCACCAACAAAGGTTGGGATTGAGTCCCCTGCATTTTTGGAACATATACAAGGGGACATTTGTGGACCTATTCACCCACCTAGTAAGTCGTTTAGATATTTTATTGTCTTAATAGATGCATCCTCTAGATGGTCTCATGTGTGCCTATTGTCATCTCGCAACCTCGCGTTTGCGAAATTAATGGCACAAATGATCCGATTACGGGCACAATTTCCTGATATTCCAATTAAGTTTATTAGACTTGATAATGCTGCTGAGTTTTCATCCCAAACATTTAATGATTATTGCTTATCAATTGGGATAAAATTGGAACATCCTGTAGCTCATGTTCACACTCAAAATGACCTTGAAGAGTCTTTAATTAAACGTCTGCAATTGATAGCAAGACCGTTACTAATGAAAACGAGGCTTCCCACTTCTGTTTGGGGTCCCGCCATTTTACATGCAGCAATGCTAGTTCGTCTCAGACCGATAAATTATCATAAATATTCTCCGTTGCAATTAGTTTTGGGTCATGAACCTAATATATCCCATTTAAGAATTTTTGGATGCGCAGTATATGTGCCTGTAGCACCGCTATATCGCACCAAAATGGGTCCCCAAAGAAGGTTAGGAATATATGTTGGGTTTGAATCGCCCTTCATTATTCGCTATCTTGAAACATTAACGGGGGATTTATTCACTGCTCGATTTGTAGACTGTCGATTCGATGAGACACTTTTCCCAAAATTAGGGGGAGAAAGCCGTGAAACCAAACAGGAAATTTTGTGAAAAAATTCATCATTATCTCATCTTGATCCATGTACCTTTATTTGTGAAAAAGAGGTGCAAAAGATTATCCATTTGCAGAGAATAGCAAATCAATTACCAGACGCATTTACGGATTTGAAAAGGATAACAAAATCACATATCCCTGTAGAGAATGTCCCAATCCGTATTGATGTCCCTATTGGACAATCTTTTAATGTCATAGCTAATGAGTCAAAAGAAAGCCTAAAACGTGGCAGACCATTGGGTTCTCAGGATCGAAATCCTAGAAAAAGGAAAATAAATGATCAAAATAACATTACGAAAGAGTCTCACGAAGAAATCCACGATTCAATAAATTCTTAGATTCATGAAGAAACCACTGAGTCCGAGACTCAAGATAATAAGGAACTATCAATAAATCCAATCGATATTGAGACAAATTTAAATCGAGTGGATATAGTGGTGAATTATGTCTTTTCATATAATGTTGCATCTAACATTATGCAAGATAATGAGGATCTTGAACCTCAATCTGTTGGAGAATGTCGACAAAGATATGATTGGCCAAAATGGCAAGAAGCAATCTAATCGGAGTTGAATTCACTTGCGAAACATGAATTTTTTGGGCCTGTAGTCCAAACACCTAATGGTGTTAAGCATGTTGGCTATAAATGGGTCTTTGTACGCAAGAGGAATGAGAAAAATGAGGTACAAAGATATAAGGCACGCCTTGTTGCACAAGGATTTTCACAAAGGCCTGGTGTCGATTATGAAGAGACATATTCACCCGTTATGGATGCTATAACGTTCCATTATCTCATTAGTTTTGTTGTCCATGAAAAGCTTTACATGCATTTAATGGATGTGGTTACCGACTACCTTTATGGCTCACTTGATAGATATACATAAAAATTCCCGAGGGATTTAAAATGCCTAACGCACATAATTCAAAGTCCCAGAAAATGTTCTCAATCAAATTGCAAAAATCTTTGTATGCTCTAAAGAAATCAGGACGTATGTGGTATAATCGTCTTAGTGAGTATTTATTAAAGGAAGGTTATATAAATGATGTCATTTGTCCATGTGTTTTTATAAAGAAAACAACATCGGAATTTGTTGTACTTGCCGTATATGTTGATGACATAAACCTTATTGGAACTCCTATAGAACTCCAAAAGGCAATTGATTATTTAAAGAAAGAATTCGAGATGAAAGATCTCGGAAAGACAAAATTATGTCTTGGTTTGCAAATTGAATATTTGGTAAACGAAATTTTTGTTCATTAATCTATCTATATAGAAAAGGTATTGAAATGATTTTACATGGATGGAGAACATCCATTAAGTACTCTGATGGTTGTTCGATCACTTGATGTGAATAAGGATCCATTCCGACCTCGAGAAGAGAATGAAGAGCTACTTGGTCCTGAAGTACCATATCTTAATGCAATTGGTGCACTAATGTATCTTGCCAACACTACAAGGCCTGACATAACTTTTTCAGTCAATGTCTTAGCAAGATATAGCTCTGCTCCTACAAGGAGACATTGGAATGGAATCAAACACATATTGCGGTATCTAAAAGGAACTACCGATATGGGCTTATTTTATGGCAATAATTGCAGTCCCGATCTTGTTGGTTATGCCGATGCTGGGTATTTATCTGATCCACACAAGGCCCGATCTCAAACAGGTTATGTGTTTACCTGTGGAGGCACTGCCATATCTTGGCGATCGACTAAGCAATCGATCGTGGCTACTTCATCTAATCATGCAGAGATAATTGCTATTCATGAAGCAAGTCGAGAATGCGTGTGGTTGAGGTCTATAATACATCTTATTCGAGACAAATGTGGTTTAAAGTGTGACAAACTACCCACGATTTTGTATGAAGACAATGCAGCATGCATAGCACAATTGAAGGGAGGATTCATAAAAGGAGATAGGACAAAACACATTTCACCAAAGTTATTTTTCACACATGATCTTCAAAAAAATGGTGATATCAATGTGCAACAAATTCGTTCAAGTGATAATATGGCTGATTTGTTCACAAAATCTCTACCGACGTCAACCTTCAAGAAGTTACTATACAAGATCGGGATGTGAAAGCTCAAGGATGTGAATTGATGCTCTCATCAGGGGGAGTTAATACGCGTTGCACTCTTTTTCCCTTAAAAGGTTTTGTCCCGCTGGGTTTTCCTTGCAAGGTTTTTAACGAGGAAACCAAAAGGCGCATTTCTGAACATGTGTACTCTTTTTCCTTTTCTAGAATTTTTTTTCCCGTTGGGTTTTATTTTAGTAAAGGCTTTAACGAGGCACATTATTTGTTGAATAGACATTCAAGGGGGAGTGTTATAAATAGAACTCTATTTAGAGTGAAAGTTTATCTTTTAGAGAANTTTTTCAGTTAATGTCTTAGCAAGATATAGCTCTGCTCCTACAAGGAGACATTGGAATGGAATCAAACACATATTGCGGTATCTAAAAGGAACTACCGATATGGGCTTATTTTATGGCAATAATTGCAGTCCTGATCTTGTTGGTTATGCCGATGCTGAGTATTTATCTGATCCACACGAGGCCCGATCTCAAACAGGTTATGTGTTTACCTGTGGAGGCACTGGCATATCTTGGCGATCTACTAAGCAATCGATCGTGGGTACTTCATCTAATCATGCAGAGATAATTGCTATTCATGAAGCNGATATCAATGTGCAACAAATTCGTTCAAGTGATAATATGGCTGATTTGTTCACAAAATCTCTACCGACGTCAACCTTCAAGAAGTTACTATACAAGATCGGGATGTGAAAGCTCAAGGATGTGAATTGATGCTCTCATCAGGGGGAGTTAATACGCGTTGCACTCTTTTTCCCTTAAAAGGTTTTGTCCCGCTGGGTTTTCCTTGCAAGGTTTTTAACGAGGAAACCAAAAGGCGCATTTCTGAACATGTGTACTCTTTTTCCTTTTCTAGAATTTTTTTTCCCGTTGGGTTTTATTTTAGTAAAGGCTTTAACGAGGCACATTATTTGTTGAATAGACATTCAAGGGGGAGTGTTATAAATAGAACTCTATTTAGAGTGAAAGTTTATCTTTTAGAGAATTCTACTTTGTGGCTAAGTCATTTTTCCCCTATAAATAGAGGGGTCTTACCCCATTGTAAATCATCCCAAAATTCAATAAGAATTTTCTCTCTTTCTCTGCAATATTGTTCTTGTTCTTTTATTGTTTCATAACAAATTGGTATTTAATGTTGGAATTTTCTCCTCCTTCAAAGTTAGGCTTATCGATTTTTTAACTTCAGTCATGTTGGTTTGAAACTACGGATTTTTTCCTTCCTATACATTATTTGAAATTTATTTATCAAAATTATCCTAATTTTATATATTATTCGTCCTATACAAGGATTAGTTACATATTATATACATTCCACCTTAAAGGCTTCAAATCAATTATTAATGCCTTAAATTAAGAGATTCTTTGCTTGGAAAAAAGCATAACTGAAGGGAACAATGGTGTTAACCATCTTTCCCTTCCCTGATCATGGAGGAGTATAATGA
>ML425629.1:0-57318 GCA_005239525.1 Nicotiana knightiana | reverse complement strand
CCCCAGACTATATTTGCAGCGCCCGTTTAGTCTTTCTATAAGACATAGTTGAGCGTGATCAAGTACCTAGCTTGAGGGGGAGTGTAGAGAAAAATAACAATTAAATAAGAAGGAAAGTAGTTATAGGTAAAGTATTAGTTAGTTGGTTAAGTTAGGTATAACCTCTCCTTTTAAAGATAGTTAATATAGTTAATACATACTTAGTAGATAAATTAGTTCTCTTAACTAGTAAATATATATATAGACTCACTACTCACATTGAAAAACAATGATTTAAATATACAAGTAATACAAATAATATATCTCTGTTTTAACACTATTTTGTTTCTTCTACAGAGTTCTTTCAGTATTCTTCTTCCTTTCTTCTCTTCTCTTCTCTTCTTCTGCAGATTAGTATCTTGAGTATTAACTCAAGAATATCTTCAATTATTTGGTCGACGAATCCTTGGTTCCAAAATGTGTTAGTTTCATCATCATTTAGATACCATGGCAGTAGGTATCCGTATTTTAGCAGTCCGTTGACGCAAGTTTGTTTCTCTGTATTTGTTGCTTTGGTTAGATTTAGTGCCTTAGTATTTTTTTTCTTCTCTATATGTTAGAGGCATTACATGACTAGTTATATATTAAGTTTTAACATAGCATATTAGGTGAGTTTTTTGAGGTTTTCCTCTGTGTATCAAGTATCTTATAAAATGTTATTGTTTTCAACTAATTCGGAGGTAGAAGTTTATGTTAAAAATCTTCATTTGTAAACTATGTAATAATAGGACTTGCTAATCATTGAGTTATATAGGATTTGGCATTATTTAATCATTTTATCGTAATATGAAAATGGAAGAGTGTTTTGTTAATGTGTTCTGGGATTTTATAGCCTTTAAATCTCATTCAAATGGTAAAAATTGTGTCTATAGGATTAAATATTGTGTACAAGATTTTCACCGTGTAGAATCATGCCTATAGGATTCAAATGAAATATATGTGTTTATACATATGTTAACCTGAATATCTTAACACCTATTCTTTTAGGATTTGTGTAGTAAGAGTGAAAATCAAATGCTTATGCATCATGAGCGCAATATTGATGAAATTAACATGACTTCCTATTAACTTGAGTTTTATTTAGCAAATGTTTGTTGAGTTGAGTTATGTTAAGAGTTGGATGTTATCTTACATGCTCAGTTTAGTTTTTAACCTCCTTTTATCCATGTTGTGGATAAAGGTACAGTTAAATTAGAAACCATGTCTGTATGATTTTGAATGAAGAGATATCACTGTTTTGAAAATTTGATGTTACAGGGCATGTTTAGATTATTAAGTTTAACAATATGATCCCAAAATATGCTTAGAATATGGTTACTGTCTTTGTGTGATTTCGTGCGAGTAACCTTGTGGAATAAATTTTATCTTCAGTAATTGTATCGCTGCTGCATTTTAAATCATTTCTCTAATTCTTTTATTTCCCCTTTTCTTTGCATGTCATATACACCGGAGCAACAAAGAGTCTCAAGCGAGACTCAATGCCGCTACCGAAGCTGAACCAAGCACTACTCTCTTGTAGCCTCCTCGAATAGCACAACGGCTGAATTTCTTCTTTCAAAAATTGGATAGAAGATTACTTGTCATTTTATCTTATTTTTGTTTTGCTGGCTAACATTTTATCTCTGTGCTGTCGTGATTATTTGCTTTATCACATCTAAGCCTTCATTTGGGTAGTAGTAAAATCTCAATCTAGTAATATAAAACGTGGCGTTTGGTATGGAATTATAGATTTAACATTTAGTTACATTTATCTATATTAAATCTTTCCAAGTGTTTTTAAAGCAGCCTCTTATATTTAAGAACAGAAGTTTTGATCTCTTTTTTTTTTCAACATGTAGTCTTTTCAAAAGATGGATTTGATAATATCAGATTTCTAGGTCAAACAGTTTTGAATCCAAATGACAAATAGCATTTTGATCAAATACCTTCTAGAATTTCTAATGCTAAGCATACCATAAAGCATAGTTAATTTTAAGCATTACTAAGCTAAAATTGGTGTCCTAATTCACCTTTAAAATAATTAGGTGACGACTTTCTTTAATTAATTAAATCTTGAATTTATCAACATGTTGTACTCTAGTTTGACCCATGTTAAATTGGGGTATAAAAGACACCACATGACTAACATCAGAACAATGAAACTCAGATAAGAGATCTTAGAGAAACTTATGCTGGTTAATCAGGAAGCCAGATGATTTTTGACGACCTAAAGGCCAAGAAAACAGTGTATTTCACCCATATCCTTGATTTTGAATTGGTCATCCAATAACCTTTTAAGAGCATCTATTTCAGGAATACTATCACTAGTCACAATAATATCATCAACATAAACAACCACCACAGTCAAGAACCCATTTTGAGATTTAGTAAACATAGAATAATCATTCAAACTAGGCTTGACCCTTTAGATTGAAGAGAAGTAGAGCATATCACTGTCTACAAGCTCGTCGAATCCCAAAGAGTGACTTGTGTAGTTTACAAGCAAGGACAGAACTGGAAGCAGAATGAGGGGACTGGATAGACAAGCCATGATGCACTTTCATATACACCTCCTCATCCAAATTCCCATGCAAGATAGCATTAGTAACATCTAACTAAAAAATAACCCAATTTCTTTTAATAGTTGTTGTTAACAAGCACCTAATTGTAGTCATTTTGACCACACGACAGAAGGTCTCAGTGAAATCAACTCCCTCTTGTTTAGTATCACCTCTTATAACTAACCTAGCTTTATATCTTTCAATAGAACCATTTGTCGTTTATTTTATTTTGTATACCCATTTATAAGGAATAGCTTTCTTCCCTGAAGGAATAGGTACAATAAACCAAGTATTGTTAGCCTCTGAGGCCTGGCATTCTTTAATCATAGCCTCTTGCCATGCATGATTACAAACACATTGATGATAGAATCGAGGCTCAAGCAAGAAATTTTTAAAAGAAAAATAAAGAGACTGAGAATGAAAAACAGAGGTGCATATATAGCCCTTGAGATAGACAAGAGTTTGAGTTGGTCTGCTAGACCTCCTCAAAGGAGGATAAAAAATAGGTCCACCAAATATATAGAAGGTGACTGAAAAGTGGAGGAAGAATGAGAGAAATCATAAGTAGGTGGAACTGAAGATGAGGAAGAAGAAAGAGAAGCAGGAGGAGAAAGAGAAAGATAAGTAGGAAGAGGAGAACTAGGGGCAGGAGGAGGAAATATATGAGAAGAAGAAGAATCAGAATAAGGAAAGTCGTGTTCATGGAACACAATATCCCTGGAGTGAAAGATGGCAGAGGTAGACAAATTCAACAGTTTATAAGCTTACTTACCAATACTATAGCCAATAAAAATAGCAGGAATTGTTCTAGACTTAAATTTATCTCTATACGGCCTAGGAACTGCAGCAAAACACAAGCAACCAAATATTCTGAGGTAAGAAAAAGAATGAGAATACCTGTGTAGAAGTTCAAATAGTGATTTATGATGGAGTAAGGGAGAAGGGAATCGATTAATGAGATATGTTGTTGTTAACACACACTCACCCCAGTATTGTACATGCAGCTTAGATTGGAAAAGAAGTGTCCTAGCAGTTTCAAGAAGATGTCTGTGCTTCCTTTCCACCACACCATTATGTTGGGGGATGTATGAGCAGGAAGTTTGATGTATGACGCCCTAAGTAGAGAGAAAAGAGATGGCTTCATTTATGCTGCCTAACTAAAAAGCATTACCAGACCTTATGTTTTAACATTGGTACCAAATTGAGTATGGACCAGCTGAATGAAAGATTTCAAGAGAAAAAGCATTTGCTTTAGAAGATAAGAGGTGACACCAAGTGGCCCTAGTCAAATTATCTACACTAGTCAAAAAGTATTTAAAATCATTGTAAGTTTGAGTGTGGTAAGTGTCAACACCTTTTTCCCGAATGGATAGGGAGTTTTTCCAATTGAAGTGACATTAATCAAAATGAGATTATTTATTTAATTTCAAAGTCTCCACTTGAAATAATTTATGGTGTCCAAGTCACCGATTTATTTAAATCTCAAATCGAGGAAATTTTGACTCTGTTCTAAAGTCCGCGAAACCAGAAGACCGGGTAAGAAATTTTATTAACTCGGGAGAAGGTGTGAGGCACTCCCGAGTTCTGTGTTTTAGCACGATCGCTCAATTATTAACCCTAATTATCTAATATTACATATTTGAACTTATTATGCATTTTTATTTTTGACCGCTTTTAGTATTTATAGAATTTGTTTGAACAAGTCGCAATGTCACGCACTCATTTATTTTTATACACGTTACGAATCTCGCCACGTGAAATGCACACGCAATTTAAAACATGTTAATTTTTATCACTCCCTCCGTTTCAAATTAGATGGGGTAGTTTGATTCGGCACAGACTTTTAAAATTTGTGGTCTTAAAAGCTTAAGGGGTAAAAGCTTTGTGGGACCATGACTTTTGTGTAATTATAAAAGCTTCTCATTAAGGATAAAATAGGTAAAATGAGGAGTTTAAAGTTGAATTATTTCTAATTTAAAAACGTGTCATTATTTTGGAACAGACTAAAAAGGAAAGTACCTCATCTAATATGAAACAGAGGGAGTATATTTGAAGTTATGGTCGAGTCGCGTGAAACACACTCTATATTATGGCATGAAACTATTCTTTGGTATTTTCAAGGGTTATACTAAAATAAAAATGGGTTAAAAATAATATCTTTTCTAAAAATACCTAATACCTGAATTAAATAGAAATAAAAAAATAATTTTTCTTTTGTGTTTTCAGTTTATATTTTAAAACTAAAATTAAAGATAAAAATATCTATAAACTCAAATAAAGATTAAAAATACTAAGAATACTAAATATAATCTTTATAAATCGCGCGGGTGAAAAGTTAAGTGCTTATAGTAAGGTCCCCACAAATTCACATGGATTAATTGAAAAAGTAAAGTAGAGTTAATAAAACTCTCAGGAAAGGGTACTCTTTGCTGTCGAGCCATAAGACAAATAGGGCGGAGAAAATTTTGTTTTTGAGGTAGCTTGCCATAAAGATAAGGAATATTTTTAAATTTAGCAAAAGGAACATGTCCTAGTCTCACATGCCATACATGATCAACAGACAAATTAAAGACAACATAACCATCGAAAGCAGGTAAAATAAAATGAGAAGTAGTAAGTACAGAAGGACAAGAATGAAAACTGCTTTTATTCAGATCATTCATGTTGGCAGACATGGTATTTACAAAGGAAAATGCAGGAAAATCAGAATTGCCAAAATCTTTAGTTTGCATAATGTATAGAACCTTCTGAAGTTTACCAAGAACCAGAGGCTTCTTCAGAAAAGTGCCCTGTAGCATATCACAAAAAGCAGGAGTAAAAAAGGCATTACATTTCAGACGGAGTAACAATTGATGTAAGGAAATAAGATTGTAATGGAAAGAAGGAACAAGTAGCATATGAGATGGGAAATTATGGAAAGAAATGTGAAGTGATCCAGTACAAGTTACCTTAACCTTATAACCATTAGGAAGAGTTATAAGGTAAGGTAAAGGTAAAGGTTTTGATGTTGGTAAGTAAGGATCTGTGAGGGGTCATGTTCAATGATCCAAACACTATCTTCTAATTTAGAAAAAATACAAGCAGGAAAAGCACATTTACTAAAATCAGTAGTTGCAATCAACTTGCAAAGTTAGCAGAGACAAAACCAAGGTTTTGAGGAGTGGAAGTCAATTTGCTCAGCTGGAGAAGAGAAACCAGCTGCTCATATTGCTCTTTTGACAAGATATTACCTCAATCTCAATTGGAACAACCTTGGAACCTTCAGGGACTATGATTTTCAGGTGTCACTGCTCGAGTTAGATTTGTGACTTGAGCACAAGTTGTTGTCCTATTGAATTTAGGCCTAGGTTTGGGAGGATGCTAATGCAACTTATATCATTTATCAATTGAATGCCCTTGCTTCTTACAATACCTGCACACCACATTAGTATTGCCCTTCTTAGAAGACTCAAAATTCACTCTCATAGGATAGGGCTTCTGAACACCATGAAAGAAAGAGGGTGAGTCAGAATTAAATGTCGGATTAGAAGGATGAACCTCCACTCGACTCTCATCCTCGATTAGTATTGCATAAATACGATCTATGTTAGGTAAGGGTTTCATGAGCAGGGTATTCCTTCGAGCACTGGAGTAAGACTCGTTCAATCACATAAGAAACTGATGCACCTTTTGTTCCTCTTCTAACTTCTGGAATGCCTCTTTACACCCGCAGGTACACTCTAAATATGATATGGAATAAATTAATTAATCCCGTAGTTTATTAATTTGATTTAAATAAGAAGCAATATTGGAGGCTCCTTGAGAAATAGAAGCAAGTTCCTTTCTGATATGAAACACCTTGGTTCCATTTAGTTTTCCATACCTTTGTTCAATTTACATCCATAATTTTTTAGCAGACTCAGTGTGCATTACATTTTCTCTAATTTTTGCTTCTATACTGTTCAATATCCAAGGAGTCTCCATATTATTACATCAATACCATGGTTTATACGAGGGAGAATTTCTCATTTGGCTTAGCAAACGTTCCATTGATAATGCCCAATTTGTTTTACAAGACAGTCCTATCAACATACTTCTCCTCCATCACCCGTATCATGTACCGTTAAATAATTTTGTGACTAATATTGTCCAAGAGGAGTCACAAGGGTACAAATATAGCGGATGAGACAGTTCGACAGTAGAAGAAGCAATGGAAGAAGAGGTTATGGTCGGAGGATCACCAATTGAACCCATACTTCAACAAGGCGAGCAATTAGGGTTACAATTAACACATGAGTGAAGAAATACCACAAATTCTCAAGAAATATTCACCCACACTAGACACAGTCGAGATTGAGAACAAAACGCCAACACAACTCGTATCAGAAATAAAAACAACAAATCAGAAGGAAATGTTACTGAATTTCGTCAATGTATTCTGAACGGAATGGAAAACAAATATGGCTGAAAACTCGCTAGAGAAACTCACCGTAGCACCTATGAACCACCATCAAAACAAAAAAAAATGACCAAAACAATCAACACGGGTAGTGTCGATCGAACATCATGAGTTGACCTAATCAAATCCTTGCTCTGGTACCATGATAATAGCTGGAACTCGAGTCAAAATCCAGCGAAATTCGTAATGAGAAAACCCTAGTTCTTAGTTAGGGAGAGAAGAAGAAACTAGAAGCAACGCTCCGGAAATGACTTTCATTATTTGATGATGTCAAAACTCTACAAGAAAAGAATTTGGGCCTCTGTGTATATTTACAATCCAATATTAAATAAAAGGAACTAAACTAATGGACTAAGGAGGCTTTTGTTGGGCCAAAGCATTCTTGTGTGCACCCGGGTCTCGTTTTGAGCTATTTTCGTCGTCTATTGGTACTTCCTGTACATACAAGAGGCACCAACGGGGTTGACTTGTATCGATACGGGGCCGCCGAGTGCTGCCCTTTTTCAAACGTCATCGCCGGCTTCCCCAAATGCTCTTTCCTCACCTCACCATTTATGCACATACATGCAGTGTATGTAGGGAAGGAAAAAATGGGTAAGAATTGATTTTTAGAGATCTAGAGAAAACTAAAATTTTAACTAGAAAATCCCTACAGACGGCGCCAAATTGTTTAACCAAAAAATATGAGGCTTTTTGTTAAACTGGTTAAATGAGAAAATAAGGGATAAATTCTAGTTAGAAGTAATTGATTATAGATCTGAGATGAATAACATGAATAGAGAGACATAATTGAGCGCGAATGCTGGAGGTTATGACAAGATTTAATAATGCGGAAATAAACTTTTCATTGAGCGATTTTGAATGATAACAAGATGTAATTAGAGAATCGAATTTGCCCCTTCCTCTATAAGATGGATTTCCTTTTTCTAATAGGATGAACGAAAAAACAAATATAAGAATCTTAGGACTATTCTTGCACTTGGTGGAAGATTCCCAATGATCCATCATCAGATCCTCTCTCAGAAATGTTTCTCCCTCATTTTGCTCGAGAGAGCCCCCTTCTTTCTTCCTTTTCCTCCGTATATATACCACTAGTATTGTCTATTTTCTGATAGTCTTCGACCTATGTACCTTGATTGGTCGTAAGCATTTCAGGTCGGTCTCCCTAAACGTCATGGCAAGCGATACGCTGTGAGAGCTGTCCGACAACCTTACCTCGGCCGTGGACATGACGCTCATCATTAAGGCGTCTTGGGCATACAGTCATATCTTAATGACTTTGTTACGCCCTTAGAGATCATCTTTACGCGGTCAGATTTTGACCCATACAAATACTTGAGAAAATTATGATTGGGAATTTTTTTTGACTTTTCTAATAGAAATAGTTAATATAAAATAAAAACAGATGAGCATTTGTTTTTTATAAAGTTAGATTAAAAGTAGTCATAAAAATCTATGTTGCTTGAATTGAGGAACAAGTAACAAGGGGCTAAAGCTGCTTTAGTTTTTCCTCTCTTCTAAATGGGAGGTAGGAGAGCTTGCTAAATGGCCTAATGGCTCTCCACAAAATAATTTGGAACGCACCCCATTCATTTTTGATCGTTCACCACTAAAACCCCTTGGTCGATATTTCTATAATAAAAATAAAATTTCCCTCTCTTACCAAAACCCCATCTTCACACCTTTCTCCTCATCTTCACTCATCTCCAACAATGGAGAAGGCGGTTTTACTACGCTCTCTGTCATCCACTTCCACGCTCGCCTTCTCTAGAATATTCTCACGCTCTTCACACCGACTTGCTTCTTATTCCGCTAAACGACATCGTTTACTCCAGAACCTTTACCGCCGGCGTTCACTTATCCGGAGCAACGGTCGTCTCCTATCGCCTTCGCTCGACTTGAAAAGACAGTTTTACCCTCTCTCAGTTCGAGCCATCGCTACTTCCGCCCCTCAATCCTCTCAAGGTGCTCCTTTGCTCGCTAACTAATTTGACTCTTTATTATCTAGTAGCCTGTTATTGATTTTTTGTATGTTAAATTTGGGCTTTTTACTTGTCAGAGTATCTTGGTGCTGATGATGAAGTTGCTGAGAAATATGGGTTCGAGAAAATATCGGAGCAGTTTATTGATGAGTGTAAATCTAAAGCTGTTTTGTACAAACACAAGAAAACCGGCGCTGAAATAATGTCGGTGTCCAATGAAGATGAGAATAAAGTCTTTGGCATTGTCTTCCGGACTCCTCCGTAAGTTTTTCTTTAGTCTAATAGTTTATGGTCATTATGCTTACCATATGTCAATTTAGTTGTGCCCCTATCTAATCGGTTTAACATGGTGTTTGACTGTAAAATTACTGCAAAAATCATCAATTCTTTCACAGGTTCTTTATCTTTTAGAGTAATTAAACAAAGCAGTACAAAGCAAGGGCTGCTCACCTATGGCAAATGAGATTTTGTTTTCTTTATGGAAAACGAGTAGGCTGTGACATTAGTTATTGTTAATGCAGGAAAGATTCTACTGGTATTCCTCATATACTGGAACATAGCGTACTTTGTGGTTCAAGGAAGTATCCGTTGAAAGAGCCCTTTGTTGAACTGTTGAAGGGAAGCTTGAATACTTTTTTGAATGCTTTCACATATCCAGATAGGACATGTTATCCTGTGGCGTCCACAAATGCAAAGGTCAGGAAAGCATTACACGTTGAACATCATTAGGGAATTTAAGTTTGCCTTTATCTAAGAGCCCGTTTGGCCATAAAACAAATTTCCTTTCTTTTCGAAAATTTTTTCACTTTTTTTCGAAATCAGTGTTTGGCCATAATTATTCAGTTTTCACTTAAAAGATAAATTTCGGAATTTTTCGAAAATTTGAGAAACTCCAAAAAGCTATTTTTCAAAATTTTCGCTTAGCTGACTCACAAAAATTCAAAATAACCCAATATTATATTCATGTCCAAACACAACTCTAATTTTCAAATACTATTTTCGCTTGAAATTTTTCCCCCACTTTTTCCGGAATTTTACAATTCTTATGTCCAAACGCCCACTAAAATATGCTTATTTCCAAACAGGACTTCTACAACCTGGTTGACGTATACTTAGATGCTGTCTTTTTCCCTAAATGTGTGGAGGATTTCCAAACATTTCAACAAGAGGGTTGGCATTATGAACTGAATGACCCCTCAGATGACATAACTTTTAAAGGTATCCTCCCTTAAATCATATTTTTTTTCCGTTTCCTTTTCTCCTGTGATGACTTCTTTTTCTTGTGCTTTTATCAATGTTCTGCTGTAGTGTCTTTGAACAAATTTTAATGTCTTCGACTTTGATCCCTACGGATAGTGGCGCATCTGCAGCTTGTCCCTGCCTATCTTACAAAAGCTTTTATGTAAAACTTCAGGGGTTGTGTTCAATGAGATGAAGGGAGTTTATTCTCAGCCTGATAATCTACTAGGCCGAACTTCCCAGCAGGTATGGATGTCACACTTATTGCTGACTGTTTATATTAGATATAGCAATTTATATTGATTGGATATAACTGATGATAATGTACTTTAGAAATGCTCTTGATGAATGCAATAAAGGGCTTACTGGAGTGGTTAATATCTTATCACATATCAAGCATGTAATCACTATAGATGCTAACGAGGTTTACAGCCTAAAGGCCAAAAATAATTTAGTGCATGAGCTCAACAAATTTAGTGGAAGCAGAAGGATAAATAACATTGAATAACTGAATGTGTTTAAAGAAAATTCTTTGTGCATACAAGGTGAAGTACTTTATTAATTTTGTGTTGTCATATTTACTAAAAGGTTTTGACTTGAAAATAGGTTATTGGTTTGCTAAATCTTGTGACAATTTAATAAGCTACGTCATAAAGATGTGTACATGGCTTATAATTTTTGGTTCTTTACTCAATAGTTCATTTCATGGGTTTCTTCCAGAGAATAAAAGTAGTGTTATACTCTACCTGGCTATTGTTTTATAAGTAGTGTCCTATGTCTTCTGCAGGCGCTTTTTCCTGATAATACCTATGGTGTTGACAGTGGCGGTGACCCACGAGTAATTCCTAGCCTTTCTTTTGAGGAATTTAAGGTTGGT
Source organism: Nicotiana knightiana (assembly GCA_005239525.1). Lineage (NCBI taxonomy): Eukaryota > Viridiplantae > Streptophyta > Magnoliopsida > Solanales > Solanaceae > Nicotiana > Nicotiana knightiana. The sequence goes on along the minus strand of ML425629.1, from coordinate 46,203 downwards.
AGTCTCTTTCACATTAGTTTGCTTGTTCACGGATTATATACTTCAACAAATTCAACAAGTTTTTGTTGTTACACTGCTAATCGTGGTTTAATCATATTACTTATTTTCCTTATTTAAAAAATCATCATGGTTTAATTATGTCAATTCCTGAATTCTTCCCATTGCTTCATAGTATTTCCCCATGTTTCTTGTCATGCTTGTTGTGAGGTGTTATAGTTGAATTTGAATGTTCTTTAGAACTGTGGGAATTGTTTGTGGTTGTGTTGCATGCTTCACGTATACAGATGTTCCATGGATGTACGTGAGCCTGAATTTTCATGTGCAAAGAGAAGACTTGAGCATCTATCTTTTGTTGATTGAGAATCATTATGTTATCTGGTTAACTGGCATCTTGTAGTTTCCGAAATAAAATCTATAAGCTAGAAGTCAGATTTATACTGTTGCCGTTTTCAGGAAAAAAAGCTAGAAGCTAGATTTATGATGTTCAATGGATTCACTCTTGCTTACAAGTTATACAAAAACTTGTACATGCTCTAGCCTATATTCACAATTAATGGCCATTATATTTGTGATTATCATCAATCATTCTATAATCAAGTGGTCAGATGTGGTTGTTCTTCCATCATACTGGTGGCATCTTGCTTTCGTCGGTTTGGAGTACCTAGTCAGAAATCGGTTTGGAGTACCTAGTCAGAAATTAGAGACCCTAGAGATCCTGGGCTTTAATCTTTAAGGTGAGAACCGTAAGCTTCTCATATGAAGTACTTAGTGACATTCTTTGGGCCACACAAGGTAGAAATATCTGCTCAAGTATTCGTTGGAGCTCTTAGAAGGATCATTACTGTTATAAGGCATGCTTAAATTTTGATATCAGGTGTAGTAAAAGTTGGTTTAGTAGGTTATGGTTGATTGCTAGAATGTTAAGTGCTGGTATTAGATTGTAGTCATAGATATTAGAAGAGTTAAGTTCTTAAATTAGATATTTTCCTACACTGGAGAATATCATATTTATTGTGTTTGACACCAATACATAGGTGTCTTGTATTCATTTAGAATCTTCTTGTCTTTCATACACACAGTTCTAGAGTTTCTTCTATCTTTGAAGAGATTTAAGTAGTTTTCAGCTATCGGTGAATGCTATTTTCTGGCCAAAGTGTTACCACTCTTTCTCTTTCTGGTGACTGATTTGGTGGCACCTTACCTCTTCTTCAGTGACCATTCTTTCCAGTCAATTTAATGACATTAACCTTCCGCGAAATTTCGACAACCGAGGCATTTTCCTGCGAGGTCCCGGTGGTGAATTTGACGCATGTTTCGTGGCTGCATTTATGATTCTAAAATAAGTAAATTCAAGTTGGTTTCTCGACCTAGAGTTTAGAGGGGCTTGTTAGAATCTTTAGTGTTATTCTTAAAATGTTAGTATGAAATTGTTGAGAGAGTGAAGTCCTTAAATTGGTTGTTGTTACACATTGGACAAATGTTGTGTATTGTACTTGAGCCCTATATATTGGTGCGCCAAAGAAAGAAGATGCACAATGAGGCATGCAATTTTATCAATGAAATGATGAATATCTACTAATATAGGTTGGTGATGAATCAATAGATCTTCTTACTGTGTTTCAAATTACACTAGGTACATGGTATTGCTTGGCACTAGGGAGAGCAGTCGTGACTAATTATCTAACATATCTGTTTGGAATTCTGCTACTAAAATTGGTTAGCCTCTTAGCGTGACTGTTGTCTTCTGGGTCTATATGTTTGCAGGAGTTCCACAGGAAATTTTACCATCCCAGCAATTCAAGGATATGGTTTTATGGAGATGATGACCCAAATGAACGTCTGCGGATCTTAAGTGGTACTTATTCATTTATCTCTTATAATTTTTGATGAACATGAATGGTGATGATTCATATGTTTTGCCTATACTTGGAATCCTTCTTGAATGAGTGGTTTGGCTCGGATATTCATTACTCTATGTACTTTTTGGATGTCTTAGAGGAAATATGTATTTAACAAAATCGTTAACATGCCAATGTCAGAAACTTTCCCTACACCAATCAGAGGCTGTGATAAAATATTGGTGGGTGTTGCTTGTTTTTTGAAAATTTAGGGGAAGCTACACCTATTAGAGGCCTTGTTATATTTTATGCACATGCTCAACAGCACATGGATATCATGACACAAAACATTAGAAATTATCATGGCACAAAATATTAGAATTTGGAGGAACGACACATTTTACATTGTTTATTTTGTGCATATAATTTCTTGTACAACCAAGATTAACAAGGACACACGGGAAGAAACATTTGTAACTTCAAAAGGTAATGAAAAGCACATTGCAAGAATTTGCTCAATGATAAGTAATCAACCATATGAAACTTAGTTTCAGAAGTACAGTAAAATGCAAAAATATCATGTCATGTGTATTGTTGTAGGTTCTCTACTTGCATACAGGAGGTTTTTCCCAATGTTAATTAAATTATTTACCTTATCGAAAAAAATCATGTCATGTGTATGGAAACATAACATAAAACAGGGAAACGTGTAGCATAGAACAAGCTGTGCAATTTATGCCAAGGGAAACTACTTTCAAATTTTTGTTTTAGATCTATTTTGCGTCCCAACCTCCAATGTACTATTTAGTTTGTTATGTGTCCCATTGTCAACTGTGTACATAGATTTTCACAATTTTATTAATCCTCAGATGTTATGTATATATAGGTAATGCCAGTCATCCGACCCCTCTGTAGTCAGCAATTTGTTTCTGAGGTCTTTTGTTTCCTTTATTTTTCCCTTTGTTTTGTGTCAAGTCAAATGAAGTTTCCAAAAAAATATAATTGCTACTTGGAGGCTCGCTTTCTGTACCTTTGTTGGAATTTATGTGTTCTTGTGTATATGCTTACTTTTCCAACTTTTGTTCTTTGTTCTCTGTGGGTATTGAACAATTCTGCTGGCTTTTAATAAATCCCGAGAGTTCTCCATAAGTTCCAAATGAATAGTGAATGGAAATTGAAATAAAAAAGTATAAGATTTTTTGTGGATGCTTTTAATGGTACTCTACTTTATCAAAAAAGAAAAAAGAGAAACAAAGAAGTATAGCATGCTAAAATGGAGCTGAAATATCAATTATGTTGATCAAAGTTTGCTCAAACTTTTGAAACTTTACATGGTATCAGCTGCGTTCATTCTATCCAGTAATGACTTCAATTTTAAAACTCTGGCACATCTCATGTTCCTATAATATGTGTGATTGTGTGCAGAGTATTTGAACATGTTTGATGCCAGTTCAGCTCCTCATGAATCAAGAGTTGAACCACAGAAACTATTTTCTGAGCCGGTCAGGATCGTAGAAAAATATCCTGTTGGAGAAGATGGGGACCTGAAAAAGAAGCACATGGTATGCCTTAATTGGCTGCTATCTGACAAACCACTGGATTTGGAAACTGAGCTTGCCCTAGGTTTTCTGGATCATCTGCTTTTGGGGACTCCAGCTTCTCCCTTGAGGAAGATCTTACTAGAAAGTGGTTTAGGAGATGCTATTGTTGGTGGAGGGATTGAGGATGAGCTCCTTCAGCCTCAGTTTAGCATTGGGTTGAAGGGTGTTGCAGAAGAGAACATTCAGAAGATTGAAGAATTGGTCATGAGTACTCTAGAAGGCTTAGCTGAGAAAGGTTTTGATTCAGATGCTGTTGAGGCATCAATGAATACAATTGAGTTTTCTCTTAGAGAAAATAACACTGGCTCATTCCCTCGTGGTTTAGCGTTGATGCTCCGCTCTATTGTATGAAGAAACTCTCATCAACTCTATCATTTGTCTTGATACTTTCTTTTTTCCTTTCTCCAGCAAAGAATGAGTTATGTTTTTTCGGTGTGATGTTTCATTCAGGGTAAATGGATTTATGACATGGATCCATTTGAACCACTTAAGTATCAGAAACCCCTTGAGGCCCTGAAAGCCAGAATAGCTAAGGAAGGCTCCAAAGCTGTTTTTGCTCCTTTGATAGATCAATACATCTTGAGAAATCCACACCGTGTAACGGTTGAGATGCAGGTTATCATCATTGATGCTGACATCCTTTCTTTAACAAGATATAATTTTATGTGTGTGTTAAATACGGGTGTTGTTTTCTTCAGCCTGACCCAAAGAAGGCATCTCGTGAGGAAGAAATAGAAAAAGAAACGTTGGATAAAGTTAAAGCAAGCATGACCCAAGAGGATCTTGCTGAGTTGGCTCGGGCAACACACGAGCTACGATTAAAGCAAGAAACTCCTGACCCGCCAGAAGCCCTAAAGAGTGTGCCCAGCCTCTCTCTACAAGATATTCCTCGAGAACCTACACATGTTCCAACAGAGGTAATAACCACCTACCTTTTTTTCTTTGCTTTGATTCTGTTAAATGAGTTCCATTTTGGTTTAACTTGTTGGGCTTTTAATTGTAGGTAGGAGACATCAATGGGGTAAAAGTTTTGAGGCATGACCTCTTCACGAACGATGTTCTTTATGCTGAAGTTGTCTTCAACATGAGCTCATTGAAGCAAGAGCTGCTACCGTTGGTCCCACTTTTCTGGTAATATGTTCCCCTGAACTGCTTAGATATTAATATGCGACGTCCCTGCCTCAAAAAGAAAATGATGAAAGAGAATTTTCTAATAGTGAAGTGAAACAAATTAAGTGGAAATAAATGGACTTAGAATCCATAGGCTGCGGCATATTGAAGTTACACTCATGAAGGCCTTCGCTGGACCAGTAGTTGCATTCTCATTATCTTTTCATATGTTATTTGAACTTGAGATGTTGTATAGGCTTCTTTGGTTCCTTGGGTTGTAGGAAATACACCTACGTTCTGTATAGAAGTCATTGCCATCTTCAAGCATTTTGATGGTCCTTATTCTTGGTATTTTCGGTGCTATGCCTGCGTGATCTGATTGCATCTGTCCATTCGGCTTCTAGCACAAATATGTCTAGTGACTTAGGTGTTACCTGTGTAGCTTAGGCATGATAACTTAGGTTACAGATCCTGAAGAAGAATGTTCTTCACTTATGGATATCTGTCCTTTTCAGTTTCTTTGTTCATATTCTAGTCCTTTCCTTGTATCTTCAACTAGTTGGAACTGTTCTGAGGGGCTGAGACGGGCAACTTTTATTGCACGGGTTAAGAAAGAGCTAAATATCCTACATACAGGAGTCTCTTTTTTCCTATGCTAAGAATTGCCTCTTATTCTGGTTTCTCCAAAATCTGCACAGGAAAAATGATTGGGTTGTGAAAATGTAGTCCCAGCATGTCGTTTTTCTTTTTGGTGGGAAACCACTGTGGCGTTGTTTAATACACACACCATATTTGCAACCTGGCGTACTATTAACACGTCATATAGACATAATTGGCTAAGATTTAGTCTTTGACACGCTTGCATTAGGTCCAGTGTCCACTAGAAGTTTTTTTAATTTCGTTAGAGATTTGTATGTGAGGGAGTGGAGCCTTGGTGCAATGGTAAGAGTTGTCGTAGTGTAATCAGAAGGTCACCGTTTTAAGCCTGGAAATAGGCTTTTGCCGAAATGTAAGGTAAGATTACGTATAATTATACTGATATAGAGTGATCCTTGGTCCCACGCATATCGGGAGCTTAGTATGCTGGAGAACCCTCTTAGAGATTTGTATGTGGGTATAGGGATAAGTGTTGGGTTTAGAAAATCTTTCATTTTAGAGAACCCGTAATTTGTCTTAAATGACAACTCGTCGAGTATTGGAACAAAATGGACATAAATAGAGTAGAGAACGATACATATAGTTGACCTCAAGTAGTCTGAGAAGAAGGCATGGTACGCTTCGATAAGACCCTATACTGAGAGCTATACTCATATAACCCAATTCTCGTTATTTTCCTTCTTTCTTCTCGAGAATTTGTTCAGTAGATCAGTTATGGTGGGTTTTCTTCTTCCTTCTTTTGCTGTCCCTGCATGTTAATGCGGTCTCTAGTTTCTAATTGCTTGCATTATTTTGAAGCTTACATATCATATTCACAATACTCTGTAGAATGCGCTTTGTGGTTTTCAAAAGCGTATTCAGGTAGGTTAATTTTGCTTTAGAATTATTTGGCAACTGTAATTTGGGTGATTGAAATCACAAGCTGATGGTAGTGGGTTACAAGCCTACAACTTCATGAGGAGCAGGGTTAGGATGATCTTATAGGCCAATGCATCTTTTAACCATTGGAATTGGAATAGAAGTTGTGTAAATAAGTTCGTACTTTGCGTATATCTTATGTGGAAAACCATCTTAGTTTTTCTAATATGAAGATGTGATATGAATTAAAGATTCTTTGGTTATGTGCAAAATTTCTTAACAGTCAGTCTCTGCTGGAAATGGGCACAAAGGACTTAGACTTTGTGCAGTTGAACCAGTTGATTGGAAGGAAAACTGGGGGGATATCAGTCTATCCTTTCACCTCATCGGTGCGCGGCAAAGTGGAGCCATGTAGCAAGATAATTGTTCGAGGCAAAGCCATGTCACAACGTACAGATGATCTATTTAACTTGGTAAATCAGTCTCTTCGGTAATTGATAGCTCTAAATGGTTCTTGCATGCTACAGTAAACATGTTCTCATGTCGTTGTGAGCGTACAACGGGGTGGTGATGTTATGTTTCAAGGACTTTGTAGGGATGACTTTTTGAGCTAAGGACCTGTCAAGTTTGTGTTAAGTTAAACAGGAAAAGATGTTTGTTAAGTTTTACTATTCATGACAAGCTTATGTGGGCTTTCCTCAAAATGATCTTGTTTGCGTAGATTTCCGTCTAGTTGGTGTAACTAAGTACATTATACTATAAATTTTGTCTAACTATTGTATCAGGTACACTTTAGATTGAGAGTGCTGGTCAGCTAGTACAGTGATGGTGTATGCTGTCCATGAACCTGTGCCTAGCATGTCGCTATGTGGAACTATTGGCATTTGACAGACTCCGGACTTTTTTCCCTAATTTATTTCCTTCCGTTCAAGGAAGCTAAATGATTTTTGCATTTTTTCCAACATGAAACACCCTAACTTCCCCTTTGCATTTGTCAATTTTCTGATATATTTAGGTTTCCTATTGGTTCAGTTAATGATTCTACCTTTGACAAAGGAAAGAGGAGATGAGGGCCACACCAAGCCGTAGTGTTGTGGCAAGTTCCAGAGGACATATTTTCCTCATTTTCAAGTCTTAGGTTTAAACTTTGAATTGGCGCAAAGCATCATATTTCTCAAGCATACTAACATGGGAAGGAGACAACATCATAAAGTCATAGTTGCAATTTGGCTGGAGATTTCGTGTAAATCTCACTCATGCCTGTTCTCATCCATAATGACCTCTTAATCATGCTCATAAGTATCAAACATATTGATGTGATTTTCTCTCACATATAGTTTTCTGGTATAGATCAATTTACTTGGTAGAAAATTAGTCCAAGGTCTATTAATGGACCGTGTTTCGGTTTTATACTGTTGCTTTATTGTATTTTCACCTAGCTTCCCCAGTTTATGATTTGAAATCATCGATCATGCTAGTACACTGAATATAAGGTAGTATGATAAAATCATGTCAATTTGCTTATTGTAGATCAACCGCGTTCTTCAAGATGTCCAACTTAATGACCATAAGCGTTTCAAGCAGTTTGTCTCTCAAAGCAGGGCCAGAATGGAGGTATGCTTTAAGTGATGGAACACTTAGAGCCTTGGTAAATGAATTTGCATGACATATTATCTAATGTTTTTAATGAACATTTGGTTCTAGAATCGACTAAGAGGCAGTGGTCATAGCATTGCTGCTTCAAGGATGGGTGCAAAGCTCAACGTTGCCGGTTGGATATCTGAACAAATGGGTGGTGTAAGGTTAGATGACTTTTGTCCCTTTATTATTGAATGACTGTCTAATTGATATTTTGACAATTTTCCCAATCTTTAATGGGCCTATCCCCCTGGGTACCTATGTTATATTCCTGATTGGCCAGCTTTGGTTGATGTAAATTTTTCTTCTTCTGTTCTAGCTGTGTTGGTTGCCATACTTTGTCTGTTTCAGGTTGACTTATGGTTAAACGTCCTCCATCCACCGAAAAAAGAGAATGTAAATATTTGGAACAAAATAATTACCTCTTCCTCTATTTGTGTATTTGTAGCTACTTGGAATTTCTTAAGGGCCTTGAAGACCAAATTGAGAAGGACTGGCCCCAAATATCTTCATCCCTCGAGGAGATCCGAACATCCTTACTTTCCAAGAATGGGTGTCTGATAAATTTGACAGCTGATGGGAAGAATCTCACCAACGCGGAGAAACATATTAGCAATTTTCTTGATTTGCTTCCAAGCACATCCTTAGTGGAGTCAGCTGCTTGGAATGCACAACTGTCTCGCTCAAATGAAGCTATTGTTGTTCCTACTCAGGTTAGCCATCTCCTAAAGTTTTGTTCTTTGACTTGTCAGTCAGACCGTTACACTGTCAAAATTCAGCTGATGACGTTGAGGATTCCTTCTTATAGGTGAATTATGTTGGAAAAGCAGCAAATCTATATGAAGCTGGTTATGAGCTTAAAGGCAGTGCTTATGTTATTTCTAATTATATTAGTAATACATGGCTGTGGGATCGTGTACGTGTTAGTGGTGGAGCTTATGGAGGATTTTGTGGTTTTGACACCCATTCAGGTATAGTTTTGTGTTTATCTTATCTGAAGATGCATTTCCAGGTCCTAGAGTTTCTCTAGCTAACATCTTAGCTTTCGGTTCACCAGGGATATTCTCATTCTTGTCATACCGAGACCCAAATTTATTGAAGACACTTGATGTGTATGATGGAACGAGTAATTTCCTAAAAGAACTTGAAATGGATGATGACGCTCTCACAAAGGCAATTATTGGGACTATTGGAGATGTAGATGCTTACCAATTGCCCGATGCCAAAGGATACAGTAGGTAAGTGGATGATCAGGCCTATTCTGTGCTCATATTACTCTCTGAATGCAAGAACATCTTTTTATGCTTCCATTCCTCTAACAAATTAAAAGAGATACTGTCTGTTAGTAAGAACCTTTAGGTAAAAGGAGAACGTGAATCCATGGAATTAAACCCTTAACAAAAACAAAGAAGTACGCTGGCGAGGAACTATGCTTATGTAGTGCTCTGAAGATTTATTAATTTCTTTCTACTAGTTCTGGGTTTAAATAACTTTGTCCAACTGTGCATATTATTTTCAGAATTATGTAAACAAAGTAATTTTGGTGTCCCCCCTTTTCCCTTTTAAATTGCTTGTTGACCTGTCCATGCTGCTTAGTTTGTCAGTAATATATGTTGATCTTTGTTCGGATAGTAATTTAGGTGACTCAAAGGGTGAACACCAAAAGGTAATTCACTAGGTCATGCAAGCTTTAACTGAAATTTGTCTTACTAGCTGTGTTACGTCCCTTTCCTTTTTCGTTTCTCTTGGAATGTGCTAATTGCATCGAATCTGATGATGTGAACTCATTCCCTCAGTTTATTACGATATTTACTGGGAGTATCAGAAGAAGAAAGGCAAAGGAGACGTGAAGAGATATTATCAACAAGGTGAGCGTAGTTCCTAATTCAGCTGAATTTTGTTTGCATATATGTTATGACGCATATAGAGTTGGTGTTTTTCTGTTCAGCACTGTGCTGCTGCAAACAATCTACGTATTATTTTGTGGACTAGTATTTTGTATTTGATAATGTTACTAGTTGCTGGTCCCTATTTGATAAGCTGTTTTATGTTTATTTCATTTTTCAGTTGATATGCCCCTTTTCCATTATGACAATATGTTATCGTTTTAAAGTTAGGATGATTAGATCGTTTGACTTGGTAAATGATGAGTGAAGTATATTAAAGCATAAGATAAGTTAGAAGCATGGAAGAAAACTCTTTGTCCTGTAATTCTGAATAAAGTTGTAGATCAGCATACAATGTATAGAAAGATTGATATTAAATGCCTACAACATTTGCTCTGTATTTGCAAGTATAAACCTGTTATATCAGTTTTCTTACTCTTCCAAATGCGTGGTAAAAAGTTACTATTGATGAATGCTTCTTTTCCTGGAAAGGCTGGATGATTTTAAGAAATTTGGAGACGTCATGGAGGCAGTTAAAGATAAAGGGGTGATTGTTGCTGTAGCGTCAGCGGACGATGTCGAGGCTGCCAACAAGGAGCGTTCCAACTTCTTGCAAGTCAAGAAAGCACTGTAATATTGATCAAGTCAGTTTTTCTTCAAATAGGCATTAGACACCAAAAATGCTTGTATACGTTGTCTCATTATAGATCCTTCAAATCCAAGAATGGAGAATAGTACCAATTCTTTTTGCTCAAGAAACAGAGCTGGTTGTATGAAAAGTATGGAATGCAAGAAATTGGCGTTCCAATATATTTGTAGTTCCAATAAACCACTGAAACTTTACATTTTCTTTTCTTTTCTTTGTATTAAAATTTTCACAATCATAGTTCTTTAATTTAGTTGAATTACGGGAATCCAAAGAAAACTGGAGTAGGTGAGCTCCCTTTTTACCTCCCTCTTTCTTTAGCCATGAAAAACAACTTGAATTTCAAGACTACGCTACTCCAATTTGTAATTTTTATGGTACAATTAACTTTTCTAGACCCCAAAAAAGAGAGTATTTTTGTAACTGTCGTTTACATTTAGCTATTGTTTTGCGTAAAAATAGCATGGGTTAGTCAGTTTTCGAATTGGTCATTCAAAAATAGCTAGCATGTGCCAAGTCATTGAAAAATAGTCACTATTTTGTTGCAACAGAGACCGGTTCAGCATAATATAGTAGAGTTCGGTGCACCTGTGTATGAACTTCCAACATATTACTCCAACACGAGAAAAGTTCCAGCATAATATACTGGAGATTCGAGCACCTGTGTATGAACTTCCAGCATATTATACTGGATCGGTATACTTATGCTGAAACTCCATTATATTATGCTGGAGTTCTAGTATACTTATGTTGGAACTCCAGTATAATATGTTGGACTTTCAGTATACTTATGCTAGAACTCTAGTATAATATATTGGAGTATTTTTAAGATTTTGAACAATGTTTTCGTTCAGATTTATCTTTGCATGAAAAATAGCTAAAATTCGATTACTTTTGAAAGTGTGACTATTTTTGAATGACCATTTGTAAATCTGACTGTTTTTGAATTTCTCCCTTGTTTTGCAGACGGGTTTTACACCGACTATAAAATGATCTAATATAGTTACGGGATTGTTATATTTAACTATAGGATGTTAGGTTCATTGTATTTACAATTTGGTATGTGGTGTATCATTTAAGCATGTGGGGTCTTGAATTTGATGAAGATTTTGACTGGACTCAATAATAATCTTGGCATACACAAAATCATTTTATTCAATCTTGTTTTGTTCTTAGTGTCATATATTTGCTTATACTTCTAATTAATTGTAATTAAAATGTTTAAAATTAATTCTCATCACTTAATGAGTTATGCTTAAGTGATAAGTAAGTGAATGCTCAAGTCTTGCCTTTCTGGAACTTGAAGGGTTTGTTTTAAGAGCTTTCTTGAATTTCAATTCAATTATAAATGTACTTGCAACAAGTATAGTCTAAAAGACATTTTTCTCATTTGTATGATTTCATATATGTATTGGTGCTACTTGTACTGTTATCAATGTTATAGAAGGCGGGGGCGTGCGACGAGGCGTTTTACGTCTAATAAGGTGAGGCGTAACCCCTGAGACATGGGCGTAAGTCCCACAAATCTTTACATTTTACTAATTTTAAGAATTTTAAGATTGTATAACATAAAAAATAATAATAATAATTACATTAAAATCACAAAATTATTACAAATAATCTATTTAAAATATTTATAAATTATCAACTATGAATAATACGAAAAGTATGACATATATCATAATATGCAAATTAGCTGCAATGTCGTTACAACTCAAGCATCAAGATGTGGAATCTTATATATATCTCTTAAGGAGTAATGAATCTCGAAAGAATTTCGATACTATAATTTAATATTTTTTTAAATACTTCTTTTATATAATATGTTTTCTATTTGGAAGAGAATTTATATAAAAATATAATTCACAATTCAAATATGATTCTCTAGCATAATTTATTTTTAAGTTTCAACAAGTTAATAAAGTGACATATAATTTGCCATACTATACCATAATAACTAATTATTTCTGAATAGTTACTAGCTAATACTGGGTATTAAAGTAATAAGTATTGCATCTCGTAAAGAAAAAAAAAAATATTTAGGAAAATAATTATAAAAAGATTATGGACTATTATATAATAAAGACATAACAAAAGTTAATAAATAAATACTTTTAAATAAAAGATTTACTTAAAATTTACTAACATAGCAGTCTTAGTGAATAATATGCAATAATTTTTATTTTAATTATGACATAAAATACTCTCAACGTAATGATTAATGATTATGAAAAAAGTAATTTTAGATAGTCAACGTTTTATTAAGAAAATTTGAGGATTTACAAGGTTAGTTACACACAATTGCATAAAATTTCATTAGGCGAACCCAGTACGCTGGGTGTTGGTGTGTCTGGAGCGTAAGCTCCGATGGTCGAGGCGTAAGTCTCACGAAATTAAACCCTACACATAAGCCCAGAGGCGTTTTACGAGTGCTCTGCCCCGACGAGCCCCGTGCGAGTCCCAATTCTGCTTTTTAAAACAGAGATTGTTATTTCCTATTGAATCCAATTGCATAATGATTAATGTAAGGGTCCTTAACTCCTCCCCCCTCAAAAAAAGAAAGAAAGAGACTAATCTAAGCGTTAAAAAGAGCAACCAAAACACAGCATTATTAATGTTGAATTCGAAATAGACATAATTTCTAATAATAATACATCTAATAAAAAAAAAAACCTTATTGTCTCCGCAGATTCTTAGGTGGAAAATAAATGCCTTTGAAAAATAGCATTCTCCTAGAAAGATATTTAGAAATTTTCTTTAAAAAGTTTAGGCACACTCCGTATTTATGTCGGACTAAATTAGGTAATTATGGGTTAATATATTAAGGTAAAATATACATGAATTAGTCAAGTCAGGACATCGAAAGATATTTATTAAAGTGTAAATAAATCATTCTTTCACGTTTCTACTACATTACAATTGTTTTTATGAGAGAGAGAGAGCATAGCTTATGTTTCTAACTGTCTGAAACCGATTGGACAAGTATGTAGTCTGTCACGTTTTCTACTTTCCTTCATTAAATTATCGGGAGGACTTTACAGAAATACTATTTAACACATATATGTACTTATCGGTACTTTGCTTCTTCCATATTAGGTTGTTTTATTTTAAATTGTTACAAAAATTTTACTGCAACTAATTATAGAATGTGTTTTAGAATATCTGAAAAGTCAAACAGCCGTTCCTTTCTCATCTCATCAAAACTCAATGCATTTGCCTTCTCATTTGTCAGATAGAAATAAAAATTGTTGGTTCTACCTTATAAGCACTAGTATTTCCGTCTGTGTTTCAATTGTGGTTTAAGCATATATTTTCATGCTGCAGCTCAATGTTAAGACAGTTAAAACTCTTCGTAACAACCTCGTTTGTTCCAGATATTTGTGCATGTTAATAAATTGCTGTTATAGAAAACATATAGTATTATAACAGAAAATGAATTTGGTTACGAAAAAACTTGACTTTTATAGTAAGTGTTGTTATACAGTCAGACCCCTCTATAACAACATCCTTATATAGCAACACTTCACTATAATTCATTTTTTTGTTATAATATAATATATGTTTTCTATAACAGCAATTCGCTATAACATCCACAAATATCTAGAACAAACGAGGTTGTTATAGAGAAATTTGACTGTATAAAGATGTTGTTATAGAGATGTAAAACTGTAATATATAAATTGAAGTAGAGCTAGAATTTTTAATTTATGAATTATGGGTCATAATGCTTTTACCTTATAATTGAGTTCTTAGTAGATTATTCGTATATGTTACATGAATTTTTAATATAAGTATAAATTTTGAGTTCGACCGAACTCGTAACTGTATCGGTAGCTCCACCAAGCATATATCAGAACTGTTGATGCATTCTTGGGTAGGAGGAGGAGGATGAGGTGGTCCTCCATTTCTGCATTGCATAAAAGTAAGGGCATGTGGAGACAGTTGCAAAACAGATAGAGAGACATTTCCCCTTATTTTTAGGGTGCATTGTCTCTACATATAAAAGACATTTGCCACACCCTTCAACTGTTAAATCATCTTGAAACAATAAATTATTTTTCAATTTTATTTTATATTTTACTTAAATAAAATAAAAAAAATTAATTCCTGTCTTTAGTAATAAACATTTGTAATTATGTATCTGCTTGAAAAGTTTGATCAAACACAAATTATTGATTAAAAGTAATTTTTAATAATTAATTAAACACAAATTGTTTTTGTCCAAAAGTACTTTTTTCGAAAAACACTTTTAGAAAAAATAGTTTTCACAATAAGCTGATTTTTGTAACTTGACCAAACAAGCTATTATTGGACGTTTGAGATCATTTAGAAGGTCTTAGTTAATCTTGGACTTCCACCATCATTATATATACTTAAGCTCTATACATATAATCTTAATACTATAGAGTGATTCATAGTGATGAATGAATTATTTGGAATTGAACATAGTTCATTAATTGATTGAAAAGTAGATTTATAGAAGCTCAAAAATCACTGTCACTAACAAATAGTGAAAGTGTGTTATTTCTCAATTATTGACTTAAATTCTGATGTTGTATCCTCTTCGTCTTCTTCTTTTACTATGTTTCTGTAGAAGGAAGAAAGAAAGGTGCTTTATATTATTTATCCCCCTGTTTACCTACGTTAAAAAATTCAATAACTCGACAATTGTTAAGAAATGTAGCTCAAAGTAACAATATAAAAAAAGAAGATAAGTAAAATAAAAGAAAAAAAGATAATTTTCTTATTTCATCAAGTGTTCAACTGTATCCCATATCACATTTCATGCCTCTATTTATACTATTACATTGAAGGTTACAAAAGGATTATCTTAAACATGACATTAACCTTTGAGATCATGCAGGAAGATCACGGGAAGGACTTATGGAGGTATGAGAGTTACAATCATAATAGTGATAAGTAGTGGGAGGTTATTTATATCATGCGTGAAAGTATTGGGAGTAATGGACATCCACAATTTCTATAAGTTTTACAACACTTCCCCCTGGATGTCCAAAAATAGATAATACGCCCCGTTAAAACCTTACTAAGAAAAATCCCATGGGAAAAAATCTTAGTGAAGGAAAGAGAGTACACATATATCTAATACGCTTTATTTGTTGCTGTAACGACCCGGTCGGTCGTTACGTAGAATCTGCATTTATATTTACTGTTATTGCCTCGTCACAGCTTGGTTAAACCGTTCTTGATGTGTTAGAGTTGGTAGGATCGGAATCGAAATAATTATAATGAGAATTTAGTCACTTAGTCTTTAAAAAAAAAACCTTAGAGTTCGAAAAGTCAACTGAGAGTTGACTTATTGCTAAACGACCTCAGAATGCGGATTTTATGGCTTGGATGGCTTCGTTAGGTGATTTGGGACTTAGGAGTGTGTTCGAAATATTTTTGTGAGGACCGGTGTAGAATTATGCTTGAATTGGCAAAAGTTAGTTTTGGTAATTTCCGGTCGGCAGTGGAAATTAGGCTATCGGGGTCGGAATGGAATTCTGACAGTTGGAGCAGGTTCGTAATGTCATTTTGGATATGTCTGCAAAATTTCAGGTCAATCGGAGTTGTTTTGGATAGTTTCAGCATCGTTGGTGGATTTTAGAAATTTCAAAGTTCTTAGGCTTGAATCCGATATGATTTTGGTGTTTTGATGTTATTTTTAATATTTTGAGAGTGCAATTAAGTTTGAATGATCATATATGATATGTTGGTATATTTGGTTGGGGTCCCGAGGGGCTCGGGATTGATTTCGGATGGTTAACGAAAAGTTCGGAGTTGGAAATATGCAACAAATCTGCTATTGGTGCACCACTGCTGGTGTGGTCGCACCTGCGGAAGGAGGACCGCAGGCGCGAGGTCCGCAGGTGCGAAGACCTTGCGCAGGTGCGGATTTGACTGGTCGTGAAGGGGTCGCAGGTGCGGACGAGTGGTCGCACCTGCCGAAGCGCAGGTGCAAAGAAGCAACCACATGTGCGAAAATCGAGGGTTTAAGTCACATGCGCAGGTGCGCACCTGGGACCGCAGGTGCGGAACCCCTAGGCAGAAAGTATAAATTAAAACTCTCTGCAACTATTAGACCTTTTAACACCATTTTTGAACGGGAAAAGAGCTTGGAGGCGATTTTGAAGAGGGAAAATCAGTGTTCTTCGTGGAGCTAAGTATTTTGGACCCTAAAACTCAATTATAGGTGATTAAGGAACATAATATCAGTGTTAAATTCATGAAAATCAGTAGGAAAATGTGGAGTTAGGGTTTTAGATTATAAGACCTTTAGGGGTTGATTTGAGGGGTCAAATGAACTCTGATTTTAGCATTCTTTATATGTACAGACTCGTGAGATGATGAAGAACATTTTGGTATAAAATTTGCCGAGTTCCGAGACGCGGGACCGGGGGTCGGGTTTTGGCTAATTTCGGGTTTTGAGCTAAATTTGATACTTTTCAATTGGAATTCATTCCTTAAGCATAAATTGACGATAAAAATCTGAACTTGGTAGATTTGGAGCACTCAGAGGCCGAATTTAGAGGCAAAGGCACTGCAGAATAGTATTTTAGCCGGTTTTTGTCCGGGCGAGTAAAATATTATTAAGCACTAGCTAAAAAATAATTATATTTTAAATAATGACTAAAGAGTAAAGACATATCTAAATAGTGGCTAACTGTGCACTCCCCCGAATTTGGATTGGTATTTTGTAGCCCAATAGCACATATAGGAAATTAAGAAGTGGGCTAGTAGTAAACTAAAGAGATTTTTCCTTATAGCCACGAAACAAAAATGGACGTACTCGAGTGCTATTCGAACCACCTTTCCTTTCTCTTCACTCTTTCACTTAGTATTTGGCGCTTAATCTGTACCCCTAATTAAGCTGTGAAATTCCCTTTCAATTTTTCCTTTGTTATTCGTAATCAATTTTAACCTCTTTTACAGGGATCAAAATCAATTAATTTAACTCTAAGAGCAGAAACTCCAAATAGAAATATTACTTAAAACACATCTCACATTTTCAAGTTGTCCCCAATGTAAGAGATAGGTTGTGACCGGTCGGAGCTAGAAACACGAGTACTTACTCGTTCGATCGAACCTATTAACTTTTATTCGAACAATATATTTAATCATTGGAACCTAGTACTTGACATTTGAAATCATCATTTTAAAATTTAGAATTCATAAAATCGAAATGCTAACTCCGCTATTTCGATTCCAGTCTACATATATAAAAGGGCAAACTTGAAACTTCACACATTTGTAGAAGAAAATCCAAAAATTGAATTTGTCTCATGCCAGGGGAAGAGTTTGTGTGTGAAGTTCGAAAATTCCCCTCTGAAAAGTCGTGAAGTCATGTGTTCTTGGACCGCGAACCATATATAATAAAGATAAAATTGGGGATCAAAAGTTGACAATTTACTAAATATATATAATTAAATTGAGAAAAGAAAAAAACCCTTCAAAAACACTCCTCCATTAGGTACTTTCTAGTAAAGAAAGTTAAAACTCCTCATTCATATCCAAATAGTACTTCACACACAACTCCTCATAAAACTGGGTAAGTAGAAATTTAAAATAAAGAAAATTAATTCAAGAAAATATAATAAAGAGATGAAATAGCCCTGCCAACTTTTTACCTGAGGCATTATGGAAACGAACTGCATGAAATTCTGTACATTTACGCTATTTCTTACCAAATTAAAGTAACCAACTTTCCACCCGACTCGGTTTACCCATTTTGATTCCCGGTTAACGCAACCGGCATCAGCCGGTCAATTCATCCCTAACGCGAAGCCCCATACGTGTCATTAGCTGATTCGAAGATCCATCGGTAATCATTCCTCACACGAAACGGCCAGATCTTCTTAACGGCATTGCCATGTGCTTGCTGTCACCGTTAACGGAGCTAGGACCACATGTTTCTCTTCCCGTAACCGTCTCGTTTAATCTCCACCCTCCGATCAAATCCATAGTCTCTTAAAATACCCTTTTTGCCCCTCCTCTGGTCTCTAACTAATTTCAGCTGTCACTGCTACTGAGAGAGACAGACAGAGAAAGCTCTTTCGAGTCACTTTTCATTCCTAGCTCAAAGTAAATGTATATTTATATACTCCACATATTCAGGTAAATATTTGAAGAAATGGGTGATTTTCTAAGGAAATGCGAGAAAATCAGAGAGATGAAGGTGGTGGAAATTGGACATGTAGGCTCGAGACCAAGAGAAGACGTGGAGGTTATTTCCAGTTCTTTGAGCTCAAGTAAGAGAAGAAAATTTGATGCTGCTTTTAACGTTGATTTTAGTGACAATTCAACTTCGCCGGCTACATCTGTAACGTCCGTTCATATTCCGACGAATTCGCAGTGCTCGACTACTTGTTATGAGTCTGGTGAAGTTGTGAAGAGTAATTTGAAATTGTTAGATCTGAAGGTGAGATAAATGCTAAAACGCATTTACTTCCAATTTATTGTTTATTTAAACCGTCGTTTCTCATATGCCATAACTGCTTCAGTAAATTCAAAAATTTTGGTTTTAAATTTTGAATTGTTGCAGGCCGAAGGATTCGAAACTGACAATTCAGCTTCTTTTAACGGCGGCTACAGGTAACAGTACTTGTTTTTCTCCTTCCAGAATTTTAGTTGGCAAATTCTCTTCTCTTTGGCTGTGAGTACTGTCTCTTCATTTTCCAACTGGAAACCGTAACAAAAAATTTTCTTCATTACTACTAGCTTGTTTTACGTGTATTTAGCTATACAGAAAAGCGTTTCTATTTTTTCTAAGTTTATTTACGTTGGTTCGTCAATTTTTTTCTTTTGAAGCAGTGAAAATTTCAAGCCAATTGATCAGCCGAATCCACCAACTGAGCATTGCGGAGACTCGGAAGAAATGGAGTCATCATCCACGACAACGAAGAAATCATCCTTGTCGGCCGTCAGTGCTCACCGGAAACCCCCGTCTGCGGCGAAGGTTCCATCAGAAGTGGAGATCGAAGAGTTCTTTTCAGTAGCGGAAAAGCGCGAGCAAAAAAGATTCGCAGAAAAGTAAGTGTGTGCTAAAAGCTGTGGGGTGCGCATGATAAGAAACATACACCCCACCAGGTCATTTTAAAAAAAAGAAAGAAGATATGTTGGTAATGATTTCCTGGTAATGGTGGTTTTGCAGGTACAATTACGATATCGCGAAGGACGTGCCACTAAAGGGACGTTACCAGTGGGTTAGTTTGAAGCCTTGAAGAATGAATTAATGAATGAAGAAAAGGAGATGACAATTGTTCATGAAAGTTACACGACGAGTTTCAAGAAATTAGGAATCCAATACTTTGGACCTTTAAATTTCTTTCCATTTCTAGTTTTAGATCAGCATTTACTATTTACTGTTTCAGCTTAGTTTAGCTTTATCGGTGTACAGCCATTTGCCATTCCATATTTGTGTAAAGAAGCTATTTATGTGAAGCTCCCTTGATTTTAGTAGTGCCATAACTGAACCTTGTTTCTGCAATCTGCAACCTTCCCCATGAGTAGGAACTATCTGCATTAAAATTGCGTATGCTGTTTCCTTCTGTTTTTGGATGGTAAAAGTACACTGTAATAGACTGGGCAAGCCAGTGATTTTCTGTGTTGGGCAAAGGAAGTTGAACATGGATCTGGAATTTTTATTTGAAATTTGTTTCTCTCTTTTTTGGGTGAAATTGTTCAATCTTGTAGTATCCACTTTGTTTTTGTAAATATTGAAAGCTGGTTTTTCTGCGTGGAATATCACGAGATGATTCTATAATTCTATTTGGAAGGTGCCCATTCAACTGTTCTTGTTTCTTTTTCGTCGGGCATGTGAAAGGACTTGAGATCGAGAGGATTAATTAAAGATTTTGTCATTTAGCTTTTAGGGAGATCATGGCCATGCTATTTGATGGAAATAATTAAAGCCAACCGGCCAGAAGGAATATGGGGATATTTCATATATCTGCTTTGCTTAATTTGCTAGTCTTGGTAAATTGCACCAGCCTGGTTTGTGGGGATAATCTTGTTTCATCAATATTTTGCCTTTTTAATCTTCTTCTTTTTTTCAATAATCGACCAAAGTGATTTGCTTTTTTTTTCTTTCTTTTTCAACAATAGTACTCCTAGTTGGATAAGACAGTTAAAAGGACATAGTCAATTGTTGATATTGAACATGTTGGAGGGGAGATAAAATGATGAACTGTTGGTACAATTACAAATCAGAGAAAGATAGTTAAATTTGCCAAGAATGGAGAAAGGTGAAAGTCAGTTGCAAATAAGGTGCATAGAACTTGGGCGCCGTTTCGCTTGCTGATCTGTATGATTCTTGGCATAAAGGTTTCTTTTGATACTTTATTCTTTCTTTTTTTTTTTTTAAATTCTTTTACAAAAGAAACCCAAAAAGGAAAAGGAAGAAAAATGTGAGAACAAGTACAAAGCAAATGTATGGTCCTTTTTCATGGGACCCTTGTGTCAAGCTAGAGAAGTCCACCAATCACATGCGAGTATCAAAAAAGAATTCTAAAACTGCATTTTATATGAATGAATTTGCACCTATATGCAAGTCAA
Source organism: Nicotiana knightiana (assembly GCA_005239525.1). NCBI lineage: Eukaryota > Viridiplantae > Streptophyta > Magnoliopsida > Solanales > Solanaceae > Nicotiana > Nicotiana knightiana. Next base: position 25,412 of record ML425629.1, on the reverse strand, counting down.
ATGCACTAGAAGAGAGCGACGAAAAGAGAAAAAGTACATTAGAAGAAACTCGTTCTTGGACTATTTAGAGTAGTTTGCCAGCAAAGATATCAAAAATTTGTATTCCCGTGATCTGATGAATTATCGATTTTCCCATTAGCTTTGGTCCGACCCTTTTTCAGGCTCCTCACATAGCGAAAGTTTAGTGCACCGGACTGCCTTTATGTAAAAAAGAAATTAGGCGGAAACTGTACAATAAGTTGAGCTCAAAATCTTGCTCTAAACGTATTTAAAGTATATTAGTATTAGTTTGGTCATGAAATGCATCATTACTTAAGCTACATCGATGTATAGAAGTAGGAGGAGGTGAGCACGTGCCGTGGAGGAGTGGGGATCAGCTGACTTCCATGTGCTTTGGATCTGATGCATATACACATTTATAAAACAGAGATAAACTAAAAAAGAAGGAATGTTGTAAAAATTTAATCCAACATTGGATCAAAGAAGAGGGGAAGGAAGGTTGGTCCTCGTTTAAAACAGTTAGTTTCCCATTTTTAACTGATCACGAAACTGATTACAATACTCTCATCACTACAAATGCACTTTTTATCTCGAATGGATTTCAGTGCTGCTATTATCTTTTTCTTCCCTAGTAATTAGTAGTAGAAGACAAAAGTATAGGGGGTTGGGACCATAAGTTTTTAGTGGTAAAAAATGTATTTGCTTTTCGGCTGAAGCTACACTGCCAGTCACAGTTGCCCAGACTTAACCCTACAATCCAGTACAAAGTGGAATAATCTTCTGCTGTTTGGTGATCAATACCAGAATAATGTGTCACTCTCCCCATCCCAGAAATATGTGGACTTCAACATATATAATTCTTTCCATACAAATTCAAACAAATCTTATAAGTTACTATAGAATGAGTTTTTCATACTAGTAAACCCTACAAATATTGAACTGGTATCCTTGGACTTGTAGGTTAGGAGTGTTAGTCGTAATAGAAGCTACTTTTGCACAATGCACTTTCTTGGTAAACGTTTCTGTTCTCTTCCATACATTTTGCTATTTGGTAATAAAAATTCTTTAATTACCAAAAAAACAAAAAAAAACGGACTAAAATTGAAGTGCAGTAATGAGATCTTTATTTAGTAAAACTAGAGCAACACCAATAATAAAAGATCGAGTGTAGTCCCACTAGTGAGGTCTGGGGAGGTTAGCGTGTACGCAAGCCTTACTCTTACTTTACCATTTCACTAAAGAAAAAATTATGTAATCGCTAAATTAATAAATAATACTATTATCTTATAGGATAAGAAAAAGGGTACATATAATATGTATTTTATTAGGCAGTCAAGGTTTTCATTATTCTAACTTGAGATATTATTTATAAGCATGTAAAATGCGTGTTGATGCATACACACCATGGAAAAACCTTCCTTAATTTCCAAGAAACAATCAATAAAAAGTAAAATGGATTAAATGAAGGGACCTCCACTCTGAAAAACTCTTACTCGTGTCTTTTTTGTCACAAACTAATGAAAGCAAACATAGTTATATAAAATTTCATCTCTTAACTATGGCTAATTATAATATGGTTTTCATAATAATTAAAAATATATAAAAAGGTCATGGTCAAGGAGGAACCTGTTTGACTTTCGAAATCGAAAAAATATAATACGTTTTTGATGGATGAAGTAATTATTAAGATGAAATTGCTGGATTTGCAAAGATTAGATGCGAGTAAATGCTTTCTCTTCCCACCCTAAATCCATTAAATTCCTTCTCCCTCATATATATCGATATTCACATCTCCTTGTAATATATCTAAATTATTTCCCTCTTTTGTTGCTCTTACTGTAACCTGATGCCAATGCGCTATTTTTAATTCTTTGTGATAAAAACCATTACACTACCTCTAACTTCAAACTCCTAATTATTGACGTTTTGTTACCTAAGCCATATGACACCTTTTGTTTTAAACTTTTGTAAATTCAATACAACTTCCTAGCTACAAAAGTTTAATACTTACTCCCTCCGTCTCATATTATCTCTCATGATTTTTTTATATATGTCCTTTAAGAAAATTAATTAAAATGGGATTTTGACTACTCTACCCATATTCATGTCTTAATATTTAATATTTCTTCATTGCTATTTGTATAAAGTTATCTATAATTGAGCTGTTTGTAATCTTCAAAGATAATTATTACTAAGGATAAAAAAGGGAAAAAATAATCAATTTTGTCTTGAACTTGTAAAGTGACAAATAATTTGAGATAATTATTTTTACTAACCATGACTTATAATACGAGACGGAAGGAGTATATTACAACATTGATGTCAAGAGTTTTGCCATGTCACTCTGTTCTATGAACAAAAGATATATTCACTTATCAAAATTTTATCTATAACTTTAACAAAGTAAGATTTGAATAATTTTTATGTAACAAAAAAAAAATCGAAAACCCGAAAATCGAACCAACCCAAACCGATATAATTAGTTTGATTTGATTTTAATAAAAACTGAACCAACCCGGTCCATGTACACCCCTAGTTGATGATTACGGCGGATAATGAATCAGTTGACATAGGATAACCTTTTTCAGGGTTAACTATTGATTAACTAATCATAACTAAAGAAAATAAAGTTATATAAATTACTCATATTTTTGTATATTTGCATTCATGTCTTAGGTCCAGACTCCAGACACAAGATGCGAATATTCCTTTTTTTATTTTTGAAAAAGATAATACGTGTGTTCATCTAGCTGATATTTTTTTGACCGTTCGTTCTTTTAGCCGAGTATTAAGGGAGAACCATATCCAAATCCTAGTACGTCTGCTTGCCACATCAGCATAGGAGACGCTTGACTGGCACAAGTTATGTAGATACGACGCCGTTATGTTCCCTTCTGTAGTAGTGGCGGAGGATAATCATCCTAAACGCGTGCTTAGACTCTGAGGTGGCACATGTGCGCAATATTGCGATCCATTACCAACTACTTCAACCACATTCTACCTTCATCTCTATCGCGCTCACTTCCCAAATTGATTCAATTTCATCAAATTTAGGGTTTAATTCTGACATGTCAATCGACGGAGGAAGATTTTATTGGAACCGAAATGATAGGGAATCTGAAGAAAAGGTCAAAGGAATTGTGATAATCTTCGCTTGGGTTTCGGTTCAGGAAGCTGAATTGAAGAATTATGTTGAGCTTTATGCTTCCCTTGGTTGGACCTCCCTTGTCTGCCTTGCCGATTTCACCACCATGTAAGCTCAAATTAAACTCTTATTTTATGGATTAGTATATGTCTGATTCTTTGATTGTGATTGCGCCAATTATGATGTATCTGTGATTGTATCGTTCCATTTTTTCTGTGTTGGTGGTGGTACTGTATTAAAATTCAAGCTAAATTAGAACACTTATTACTGAATTGAACTGGGTTAACCGCAAACCTATTATGGACTATGTAGTAGGTTGTCATAATTAGTGGTCGTATTTATGTATTTTAAATCTGTCTAAGTGGTCATGTTTAGGTACTATAAGTTGGTCTGTGTTCAACCAGAGGTAAGGTGTATTTAGCTTGATGGTTTCGTGGTCAGTTCACATAAAAAAAGAACATTAGGAACATTTTGTATTTTGGCAATTCGTCTTTCTTTTAGTTTATAAAAAAGCTTAATTAAAATTTGGTATTTTACTATTGTGGTAGTGCAAGGGAGCATGCTGGAGTTTTACAAGGACATTGGCTATGACTGATAGTGGTAAACCAAAAAGGATGCAAGGATCTAATGACTTGTGCAATTACTGTTGTTGGTAAACTTAGTGGATCTAATGTGCTAACTTTCTACAGATGAGAGCTTAGGTTCTTTAGAAAACAAACATATTTGGGTCTTGCCATTATAACTTCACCTAATACTATGAAGCATTTGAAATTTCAAGAAAAAGTTGAGATGGGTTTGATGTTGGACTGCTAAAGACTGATTTGGGGAATATCTGTTTTGGCTAAAGATTATCTTGCTTTTTGCGTCGTTCAAGGAGACAATAGAGAAGTTATGGATCAAGGGATAGGGTAGGGTGGAGATGTTATGTGATTCCCTATATAGGAGCCGTATGATTTTATCGTGCTAGTATGGGCCGCTCTGTGTATAACATGAAACGCCAACAAGTTGGAAATTTGAATGTGACGCATCACTGTTCTTGATGCTTTCATAGGCATGATCATCAATCTGACTTTGATGATATGTTGAATTCTTTTCTTATTGCTTATCTTTAATACATTGTGATCAGGAATTTTCCCCTTGTTTTCGGGCTGCATCACGAACAGCGTACACCGATGAATATAATTTGTTGATTTCTCTTTAGTCGGTAGTTCAAAAGATTGACTCCGTGGATAATTTGTGCAGATTCATAACTGAGAAGGCTACATCACTGGCATATTCTCTTCTAAGAGAGCTTGTAAAGGTTAGCTTTTCACCTGTGCTTTTGCTGATCTTGGTATACAATAGGGTTTTGCTGACAGTATGAGGCTGTTAATGGCATAACAACATAATGATATAGTCAAAACATGCAGCAGATTAGTAAATTTTTGGCCCGAATTTCCCATTTTCATGTCCCTAATATTCTTATTATTAACTGCGTAGGAACTAAGATGTCGGCCTCGTCCAGTAGTTGTTGCAGCTATTTCTGGTGGTTCTAAGGCCTGCATGTATAAGTTTTTTCAGGTATAGTGACTTCAACAATCACCCACAAGACTTTTTGATGCACACAGTTTCATTTTGTTTGTATGCATAGTTTCTGTTGTGTATTTACATCTCCTTTGCCACCTCGTTGAGATCTCTTGTGGGTTTGACTGAAAAATTATGTAGACCTAAGGATAAAGTTCTTAGTCCGTTATTATTGAGAGCAATGCTTTAACACTTTCCACTTGATGCAGATTGCTAAAGGGAGATGTGAAGCTCATAGTAATCTGGTAAGCACTTCTTTGAGTTTGGAATACATACATTGCTATGAAATCGGAGATCTATATTTTCCCCTGGGATGAGTTGTTGATAGCATATAACGTTTTTTTTAATTTTTCGTTCTCTTTTGCAGGAGGAGAGCCAACTGGCTGTTAACTGCATCTCAGGTCAAATTTATGATTCTGGTCCTGTTGATTTTACTGCGGACTTTGGAACACAATTTGCTGTGCCTCCCACATTTCTGAAGATCCCTGGCTCCACAAAGCTGCTTTCTTTGGTTGGGAAAGGGTTTACTTCTGGACTAGATGCCTTGTTCCTTACTAGGTTTGGATCCCAGCGTTCTGAGTATTGGCGAACTCTTTACTCCTCAGTTGTAAGTTTCAGCTAGCCAGAAGTCATTAAGGAGTTCCTAATATGTTATCCTCTTAGCTGATTTATCCTGTCTTGCTGCAGAGTTTTGGGGCTCCCTTCCTCATTTTGTGCTCCGAAAATGATGATATTGCTCCATATCAATCTGTATTTAAATTTGCTCACTGCTTGCAAGACATGGGGGCGGATGTCAAAATGATAAAGTGGAAGAGTTCCTGTCACTTAGGTCAGTTGATCTTGTGACTAGTCGCTGGCTATGTACTTTTCTTGTCATAGTGTTAGTGTGCTTCTGCCTTTTTGTTCTTTGGCACATTTTGTCCTGTATGTAGCCCATTTTGCCCTTTTGGTTGTCTCATGTTCCTTGCAGATATGACGTTGGTTCCAATTCTCTGAATTCCATGTTTTCAACATGCACAATCAGATATTTTCTTCCATCTTGCAGGTCTCTACCAGAGTGATCCAATCCGGTACGGGGCGGCTATAGATCAACTGCTTGCTCATGCAGTTTCAGTTTTCACTTGCAGAATTAAGAAACTAGGAGAGAGAAATGGCTTGGATGATATGCATGATGAGATATCTCACTTGATATGTGACCTCCAAAATGCAGCAGCTGACTCAAACGGAAGTTTTAGAAGAGTTGCAGGAGGGCCAAGCGATCACTTTTTCTTGCCAAGTTCATCTGAGCATCAAAATAGTAGTGATTCTGGCTCTTCCCCGGAGGAAAGAAAAGATCTGCTTATTTGTCCAAATCCTAGTTTAAGTGCACACACTTTGCTTGGCCAAATCCTTTTTGATGCTTGTGTCCCTAAGAACATTGAAGGTTGGGATGTTAAGTTTTCTACTTCCTCGAAAGGCCAACCAACTTCCTCAGCACGTAAGCATTCGCCATTGAATGCCGGGAGATTCTTCCGCCGTTCACGGTTATGAGACCGTCTCATGTGGTACTCGATTTGGCTTTTGGCATTAGTTTGAGATTACTGATTAGATTAACATCAGCATTAACCTCTACGATCTAAAGTGTTTAAGACAAATATTGGAGGTCACTTTTCCAGGTGCAACTAACAGGATCTGATTTGGTGAGCTACTAGCAGTAGCAGAAGTGTACAGGTTGAATGAGTAACACATCTCCTATCTCAATCTGATGGGAAGACATGATGTGGTGTGTATGGGGGCTGTTAATATATGTGGTTTGGAAAGCTTTAGCTTTCAAGCCACTTGGGACTTGCTTCAGGGGATATGCTGATAGAAACTTCGTGGGAGCGTTAAGCAAGTGGTGATTTTGTATATTGTACAGTAACATGTACATAAGGCACTTTGACTTGCTTCTGGGGATATGTTGGTGCAGTATGGGAGCCTATAGCAAGTGGTAAATGTTTTTGTATTGTACAGTAACATGTACATAAAGGTATCTCTGCTGGAGATCCGTTAGCATATAAAATAAATCTTGTAGAACTTTGCTATATAATTATGAAACCGGCTCAGCTATGTGCTCTGGCAGTGTATATGTTTCGAATTTTGGCAATTTTCTCGAGCTCTACTATTGGTTGGAAAACCCTTACCGTTTTCTTAATTAGTTGTTGCTCCTGGAAGGCGCAAAATTGCAATGCCAATCAAAATATTCTCTAACATCGTCCATTTTTCACTTCTCTGATCTTCATATGTAATTTGAAGTAAGCAGAAAATTAGGTGCGAGTGGATATCCTTTCAGTGGAGGGAAGTTGCTTTCTCCCTGTAGAAGGAAAGGGAAGTAGTGCTTGGAATCACATTTTGCCTTGGGCTGACCCAAAGTAACCTATCAGCCTCACGGGTTATAAATTTCCAGCCCATTGGCCTTGATGTCTGAGTTGTGGCCATATTAAAGTTAGAAACAGAAGGATCTGCTCGGACATTTGCATCTATACCCAGTTTTTGGGTTAACTTTTAACTTATACCCGTTTTACAAAAATAATTGTAAGCGTACCCACTTTTTGGGTAACTTCAGACATACGGGCCTGAAGTAGTAAAAATTTATGTCTGAAGTTTGAACTTCAGAATGTTTTGCCTGAAGTGTAGCCTTATCAAAGCAAAGCTTCAGATATTTTTGCCTTAAGTTTGGCCTGACTTGCAAAGACAATCACGCAAACTTCAGTTCATAGTGCAATGGCAAACTTCAGTTCAATAAAACTGCAGCATGTTTTGGCTGAAGTTTTTGTCTTTTAATTGTTGAACTTTAGCATTCTAGGAGCTGAAATTTGTTTTTGTAATTGCTGAACTTCAACATTCTAGGAGCTGAAGTTTGTTCTGTATTTGCTGAACTTCAGCATTATAGGAGCTGGAGTTTTTGTTTATATTTGCTGAACTTCAGCATTCTTAGAGATGAAGTTCTAAGTCTGCACATGGAAATGAGGAAGAAAAAATCTAATCTGCAGAAGATATGTATGCATTTTTCTATCTACACCTCCCCAAAAAACAGAGCATTGTATATATTTATGACACAAATTAGTGCTTATGTAGCTTATTGTTAATCCGCATCATGCAAGAAACGTCAAACCTCAAACGCCATCGTCAAACCCTAGCCAAAACTCATTCACTTAATGTTCCAATTATCACCACTGCCTCCACTAACGTCCGCCGGCGCCGGCACTGCGGTAATAACTCTGCAGTTGAAGCGTATAACACCTAAGAGCACATGGACGAGAACGCAAACGACAGTATGGAGGAAGACAACTTCGAGATGTGGAACGACTTCTCCAACAAATTTCGGCAAGTGTAGTCGGTGCTGGATCAGAATAGATTGTTGATTCATCAGGTCAACGAGAATCATCAGGCTAGAACGCATAACAATATCTCAAGATTATATGTAATTGCTGAACTTCAGCTTTTAGAAACGAAAGAGGAGAAGGAGGAGGAGAAAGAGGCATGAAGTTGTTTAAAAAGTGGGTACAAGTTAAAAAATTTTAAAAAGCGGGTATAGGTTAATTGGGGACGACCAAATAAGGCGCTCCGTGCAATTTTTACGGATCTGCTGACTGTTGGAAGTACATGAAATTAGAGCAATTCAAATTGAAGAATTTACCCAAACACCTAACCTCATAAATTAAAAATAACCAGCGGATGTATAATATATGTACAATTATGTACAATATATAATCTATGTATATCAGCTAAAACAATAATATTGAATCTGGTAGGCTATTTGTGCAACAATTTCAAAAGTAAAACTAGCAGGGAAATGTATAATTTATGTATAATTTTTGTATATCCATGTATAATCGATGTATAAATTAAATATATACGCTAGAAAAAGTAAACATTCAAAATCGACCGGCTATTTGTATAAAGATCCCTTTTAAATTTAGGCTTGGGTGTCATTTGGGGCATTTGCATCTATACTTGCTTTTTGTGTCACGTTTTAACTTGTGCCCGCTTTGCCAAAAAAATTATAAGTGTACCCGCTTTTTCGCATAACTTCAGCACACGGGGCTGAAGTAGCAAAGGCAATCACGCAAAATTTCAGCATTCTAATAGACGGGCCTGAAGTAACAAGTGTGTTGAACCAAGTGTGCTGAAGTTTTTGTTTGTAATTGATGAACTTAAGCATAGTAGCTGAAGTTTTGTTCTCTATTTGCTGAAGTTTTTGTTTAACTTGTGCACGTCTTAACGCAAAGCTTTTGTTTGTAATTGCTGAAGTTTTTGTTTTTGTAACTGGCGAACTTCAGCTCTAGAGCTGAAGTTTTTGTTTTGTAACTGGCGAACTTCAGCTCTAGAGCTGAAGTTTTTGTTTTGTAACTGGCGAACTTCAGCTCTAGAGCTGAAGTAGCTGAAGTTTTGTTCTCTATTTGCTGAAGTTTTTGTTTAACTTGTGCACGTCTTAACGCAAAGCTTTTGTTTGTAATTGCTGAAGTTTTTATTTTTGTAACTGGCGAACTTCAGCTCTAGAGCTGAAGTTTTTGTTTTGTAACTGGCGAACTTCAGCTCTAGAGCTGAAGTTTTTGTTTTGTAACTGGCGAACTTCAGCTCTAGAGCTGAAGTTTTTGTTTTGTAACTGGCAAACTTCAGCTCTAGAGCTGAAGTTTTTGTTTTTGTAACTGGCAAACTTCAGCTCTAGAGCTGAAGTTTTTGTTTTATAACTGGCGAACTTCAGATCTGATAAACATAGTTATGACAATCATCCCATGAACTGAAGTTCCATATCAGCACCAACAACAATAGAAGAAGAAGAAGAAGAAGAAGAAGAAAATGAATGAGGAGAAGGAGGAGGAGAAATGGGGCTGAAGTTATTTAAAAAGTGGGTACAAGTTAAAGGTTTTAAAAAAAATAGGTATAGGTTAAATGGGGGCGACCAAATAGGGCGCCCCGTGTAATTTTTACGTGTCATTTGCTTGAAACTTTGTTTCACTCTTTCAAATAAGCACCACAGTTTCCTCCTACTTCTTTGGGCTTCTGACATAATTGGCCGTTCGGCCGAAACGTTTGACAATCGCTAGCCAATGTTTAATATAACACTTTGTAGTCGAAAATATACTTACATCGGCTAACATGTGAAAAGTGAAACTCAGCGAGTAGTTTGAACACATGAAATCTCTTTTCAGAATCACTTAAAGTATTTAAAACTATAAATGCTAATTCAATTTTTGGTACAAATCGAATTTAAGTAGAAAAATAAATGGTTCAGATTGCAACTCTTTTTCATTCTGTTGCCCATTTTCAATACTCAAATCTCCGTAGGCTTTCACCTGTTTCTTTATCCAACACACTTTCTAACGCTTTTTTTCTTTTTAATCATATATGTTCACCCCTCCCTATATTACAATAAATATTATAATTTCGACTATAATTTAAAATGTATTGTTCGAGTATTAGAAGTTTGGGGATGAGAATTTGATTTTCAAAGTTTGATTGCAGATGAAGAAAATAAGAACAAAGACAAGCCAGTGCATAAACAACTTTTATAAATTATGTAAATAGTGTATACACTCAAGAGACACAATACATTTGAAATACACTAAGAATACACTGCCTAACTCAGAAAATGTTGTATATAAAATATTTATGTACTGCATAATAATAAATATACACCTTCTATACATATTTAATAGTTATATATAATTTTTATACACAATATGGATCAATTATGTATAAATTGTGTATAAAAATGTATATAGACTTTTATACATCGTGGAGAAAAATGTGCATTTTTCTTACATCGTAAAACAATCTATACACTTCAGATATACAAAAGCGCACACGATACACTAATGATGCATTAGGGATACGATACAGTGAAAAATGAAGGATACACTTTATATATAAATTTTTATACTATATATAATAATGTATATACAATTTCTATACACTATCTAATAATCTATATACATTTTTGATAAGCACATTGTTATACAGAATGCAATATAAATACATATAACAATGTAAATACAATTTTTATATATGTATTATGTATATACAACTTTATATGAAATTGTACTTGTAACTTCCAATCACCATTAAAATTTCAACCTACTACCAATAGCCACTTCAAAAGTTCTTTACTTACAAAACACCAATTAGCCCCGAAAAAGAAGAAGAAAAAGAAGAAGATGATGAAGAAATAATCACATGCATAAAAATAGATTGTCACTATACAAATTATATACAAAAAAGATTGTCACTGTATAAAAAATATACTAAATAGACTGTCACGATACAAAAAATATATAAAATAGATGTCATTATACAAAAAAATATACAAAATACTGTCACCGTTCAAAAAATATACAAAATAGATATTTCGGACTATTAAATGTAATATGTTGGGTCGGAGGGACATTTTGGGTCAATAAGGAAAAACAGTAGAACTTGCACGGGGCGCCCTATTTGGTTGCCCCTATTTAACCTATACTCATATTTTTAAATTATTTAACCTATACCCTAATTTTTACAACTTCAGGTGCCGCCTTCCTGATACCTGTGCACAACTTCAGCTTATTTAGTGCTGAAGTTTTTACAAATTAACTAAACAACTTCAGTATCTTCTGCTGAAGTGTTTGAAAAAGCTTTATGACAAAACTTATTAATCCAGGACAAAACTTCAGGTTATTTAGTGCTGATGTTTTTACAAATGAACTAAATAACTTCAGCATCTTCTGCTAAAGTTTTTGAAAAAGCTTTATGACAAAACTAATTAATCCAGGATAAAACTTCAGCTTATTTAGTGCTGAAGTTTTTACAAATGAACTAAATAACTTCAGCACTTCTGCTGAAGTTTTTGAAAAAGCCTAGAATGCTGAAGTTTGTCTGATTGCCTTTGCTACTTCAGGCCCGTATGCCTGAAGTTTATGCGAAAAGTGGGTACGCTTGCAATTTTTTTTGCAAAACGGGTATAAGTTAAAACGTGACCCAAAAAGCGGGTATAGATGCAAAAGCCCCGAAAAAATATGGGCTATTAAAATTTTGAGGGGCTATGAAGAGTCATTTGCTCTACTTCTTTTGTGCTTGATTACATATATCCATATCGGTGTAATTTCAGTGACATGTAAACAATTTTTACATTATCAAGCTATTTAGAAGTAAATCACGAGGAAATATATAAGTGTGAGTTATAGTAACCTAAAAATGGATTAAATAATTTGTTGCAACAGGTTCAACTACATTGATAGCGTAAACAAAACAAAACAAAATAATAATACATAATTAACACACGGAGGAGGAAGCTTTATTTTATTTCTTCACGTACGTTCTTAATCTGCAGTAGGGTTTTTGGTATATGGCAATGTCACAATGCCAAAGACAATGACAAAAGCCTTTTGGCCACACATTTTCGTAGGTACAATTATGTCACTGATGCCACTCCATGAAGGCGGTGCCTCTCTCTCTGTGTTCGACTCTTGGCTCTTCTTGGTGGCCACTTTTCTCCTTTTACTTTTCAAAGATTAACTTCATTTGGCTTGTGCCCCGTAGCCCACATAGTAATAGTAGGGTATTTGTTTGTAGAAAAAGAAATAAAAGAGGAAAACAAAAACGTGTTTATTTATGTTTTTATCAAAAAGTTTTGTTTAATTCTTTTGGAAGAACTATTTTCCTAAAGTATTCTTCTTCTACTAAAAAAAAAATGAATCTACTGAATTGTTTATTGTATTGTAATTCATGAATTATTCTATCATGTAGAATTCCAAGAATGTCTAGACAACTAACGTGGGCTCCGCCAAGAGGGATTGACCAATTCCTTATCACCAATCGTTATTAACACCATAGCCAGAGCTCACAAGCCACACGCCTCTCTAGTCTCTTACTGGTTAGAGGCGGCGTTAAAAGGAAAAATTAAAAAATAATCAGATTTATAAGTGATCATTTAAAAATAGTCACAATATTAAAAGTAATTGAAATTTAGCCACTTTTTATGTTAAGATATATTTGAACAAAAATACTGTTTGAAATCTGGAAAAGTACTCCAGTATAATATATTAGAGTTCCAGTATAAATATATTAAATGGAACTTTTCGCGTGTTAGAGTTCCAGCATAATATGCTGGAAGTTCATACACAGGTGCACTAATATACTGGACTTTCCGTGTTGCAGCAAAATAATGACTATTTTTCAATGACTTTACAAACACTGACTATTTTTGAATAATCAGTCCAAAAACTGACTAGCTCATGCTATTTTTACAACATTAAAGGCCTAAAGCTAAACTCTTATGAGAGGCCTTAAACTTAAAAATAATAAACTTTAAATTTAAATGAAAACTAATAGTATGTTAGAACACTAGAACTTGATTCTAGAACTCAATAACTTGATATAGGATAAATTTCATTGTTGCTTCAATGCTTAAAAAAAATGAAAATGAAGCAATTTTAATTTATTCATGTCTTCTATCGGTAAAAACCCATCGGCGCCGGGAGTTTGCACCTAATTAAATAATTAACCTTAAGAATGAACAAATCAAAGTGAAAATGTGTATCACTCAATTATGATTAAGTGTAAAAAAATATGTGTGCAAGAAATATATCTTACATTCGTTGGCCTGGTATTAATATCCGATGTAAGTAAGCTTTTACCGATTTTCATCCCTTATCTTTTTAGAGAATAGACACCTTACCGACTAGTTGATTCTTACCATTAGATCACTTGTCGCCAAAAGGTTTTTTATTTTCGAGACTTGAATATAAGGAGATCCCAACAGTTTCCCCTGGCTAGTCGCGTGGTACAACTTAGCTGAATGAGATTCTTCTCCATTTTCATATTTCTATATTTCCCCGAGTTCCTATTTGGATGAGTACCACATATTATAATTAAGAATTAAAGATTTAGATTTAATTAAGCAAAGTAAGATCCTAATCATGGTTAGGATAAAAAATATTTAATTTATTTGCTCTAAAAGTTTTTGGCAATCCCACAATTCTAGCTAAAACATTGTCTAATCTATATATTTATTTTAAAACATTTTCTCTTTTTTCTACTTTATTATGATTTTATTTTGGGTACAGGTACAATGTTCTTTATTTTTTTCAGTTCTTCTTTACATTCCCATCAAAGATGACACAAATAGACATTTAATTCTTAGTGAGAACAGTAAGATAAATTTGAACTAACGTATGACATTAACAAAAATTTTAAAAAGAAAAAGAATATTTGTAAAATTAAAAATCTTTATGATTTTAAAATTCCAGCAGTCCCTTCGCTGACTTGTCAGTTACTAAAAAGGAAAAAGAAAAGAAGTAAAAATTAAAGAAAAAGTGAACACAACAAAGAACCAAGAAAATATGTCAACAACAACAATATATCCAGTAATATTTCACACTTTGGGATCTCGAACCAAGAAAATATGTATAACTCAAAATCTAAAACCAAGAATTTGAGACAAAAAAAAAGGAACTGTTCAAAGAATAAAGAGATAGCTTGTAATAGAGTAGGAATAGAGAGACATTTATAAAATATATTTATTGATTAGATAATATTTTAGGTAGAATTTATATAAAAAAATTGAGAACTAATAGAGGAAATATTTGTTATTGTAATGACTCGGTCGGTCGTTTTTGAGAATTAGCGCCCCGATCCCCTATTAACCACTTCTCCCATGTCTATTTATATTATTGGAACTTGTCGGAGCGTTAAGTGATGAAATCCGGGGTGATTTTGGACACATAGTCCATAACTGTGGAATTTAGCTTTAGAAATCTGGCCGTAGCTAGAGCTGTGTGAAGACGGATCCGGAATTGAATTTTGTCGACTCCGTTAGCTCTGTTGGGTGATTTCGGGGTTAGGAGCGTGTTCGGAATATGTTTTCAAGGTCGGTTGTAGATTTATGCTTGAATTAGCGAAAGATAGAAATTCGGTGATTTCGGCCGATAGATGAAATTTTGATATCGGACTCGGAATGGAATTCCGAAAGCGACAACAGGTCCGTAATGCCAATTGTGACCTTTGTACAAAATTTGAGGTCATTCGGATGAGTTTTGACGTGCTTCGGCATCGATTGTGAATCCTAGAAATTTCATAAGTTCTTAAGCTTGAATCTATGCATAATTGATGATATGAGATGTGTTTTTAAGGCTCGACCAAGTTTGAAAAAGGTATTAGGGTCAGTCGGTAGGTTTGGTTGAGGTCCCGGAGGCCTCGGGGTTGTTTCGGATGCCCAATGGGTGAATTTGGGACTTTGAGAGCGGCTGAACCATTCTGGTTCTGGTGTCTCGCACCTGCGATGGTATTTTCGCAGGTGCGGACACGCAGGTGTGAAGGGGGTGCACGCAACGTGCGGACGTAGCTTAGGCTGACCTGACTCGCAGGCGCGGAAGAGTATCCGCAGGTGCGGAGCAGCACCTGCGACCCAGCCACCGCAGGTGCGACCCCAGGTCTTTTAATGAGTTTCCGTACCTGCAATTGTGTTTCCGCATGTGCAATCCCAGTGTCGCAGGTGCGTAACATCTGGGCTGGTTATACCAAAATCCGAGGGTTTGAAATTCATAACTCCAAAATCGATTGTGAGCTCGGGACTTGGCGATTTTCAGTGGGATTTGAAGAGGAGAATCATAGGTAACGTTTTCTAACCTTAATTCATCTGTATATCAATAATCTCTATCAATTTCCTTAATCTAATCAATGAAATTGGATGAAAAATCATGAAATTGTGATGAAATTTCCCAAGTAGAAATATGAGGATTTAGGGAGATTTATACGTCGGATTTTGTTGATTCTTGTTCGAGTGGGTTCATGAGCGAATGGGTGTTCGGGAAATATAAATTTTACCCGAATCCGAGACGTGGGCTCGGGGGACTTTTTTGGGCGAATTTACTAATTTCGCGCATTAGCTTAGAAATAATTAGCTATTTTGTTCCCTTGAAGTGATATTTACATTATGTAATCGATTTGAATAGATTTGAGTCACCCGGAGTCGGATACTCGTGGCAAGAACGTGGTATTGAGTTGATTCGCGCAATCAAGGTAAGTGGCTTGCCTAATTTTGTGTTGGGGACTTCCTCTTAGGCATTTTTATACTGATTTTGTTACGTGGACGGTGTGTATGTGAGGTGACGAGTGCGTAACGGGTCATTGTTGCTAAAATTCCATTTTTACTTCCATAAAATCACTCATTTTCATTCCTATATTACTGTTTCCTGTCTTAACTGAATAGTTAGCTTAAGAGTAAGCATGCCTACCTGTCCTTACTTGACTTCCTCTTATTTGCTACTAGTTGCGCCATGCTTAGGTAGCTTTACTCTATTCTTACCTGTTATTTTTCGTGGACTGTTTAATTAAGCCGTATCCGACATACTTCTGCTTTGCATATTTAAATTGGGACTACGGACCGAGATCCGAGGGCTTTCCCCCTATACTGCATTTCATATTTAAATTGGGAGTACAGACCGAGATCCGGGAGCTTCCCCTGTACTGAAATGCATATTTAAATTGGGACTACGGACGGAGATCCGAGAGATTTCCCCCTGTACTGCATAGCATATTTAAATTGAGACTACAGACTGAGATCCGGGAGCTTTCCCCTTGTACTGCATTGCACATTTACTGTTGAGATATATGCTGTGCTAAGCTGAGGACTCTCTGTCGGTTATAAATTCTTCCAGTTTTCATTAATCTTGTTTATCATTGCTTATCTATATTTCACTGATTTAAATTTTATATTGACTTGTTTTAAAAACTCAGTAAAGCCTCAACCTGACCTCGTCACTACTTGACTGGGGTTAGGCTTGCTACTTACAAAGTATCGAATGTGGAGTACTCACGCCCTTTCCTACACATGTTTTTCCCATGTGCTGATCCAGGTACCAACACCGAGTATCGTGGTTAGGAGTCGTACTAGCAGCTGCCAGGAGACCGCGAGGTAATTCTGCCGCGTCCGCAGAATCCCACGAGTCCCCTTCTACTCTAGTATAGGCATAGAGGACTTATGTATTTTCCACTATTTCATTGTATAGAGCTACATTTAGTACAGAGCTTGTGACTATCGTGACATTCCGGGTTTTGGGAAGTGAAAGTGTACATGCTGAGCAGCTACGTTATATCTACTTGAGTTCTTTTCTGTCTTTATTTTATTGATTCTATTATTTTCCGCAAATTTTAGGCTTACCTAGTCATAAAGATTATGTGCAGTCACGATACCTTTCGGATGGCAAAACGGGTCGTGACAGTTATCCTAACCATTGTTAAATTTTTGCTTTTAGTTCCTAGTTATGATATTTCCAACTAGGAACTTGGGGAAATAAAAGAAAATGGGGAGGAGTCTGATCCGACTTAGCTGCTCATTCTGTTTTAATTTATGTGAACCTATTTACTTTTTGATCCGTTCTAAATTGATCTCTTTTTAATTAAGTTTGGAAATAATTTAGCTTAAATATATTAACTGGAACTTTTCACGTGTTAGAGTTCCAGCATAATATGCTGGAAGTTCATACACAGGTGCACTGATCTCCAGTATATTATGCTGGAAATAATTTAGCTTAAATTTTTAGTTTGAGAACCTTTTATAACCACACAAATACTCTGAATCTCTTTTTGATTTGTTTAGGATTAAAAATTCCAAAAATATATTAATTTTCTTTAAAACCTAAATTGGAACGGAGGGAGTAATATATTATGTTCTACTAGAGTACAATTTTGAAAAGTTAACGGTTAAAGGGACATTGTTGTCCAAACAAGTTACATTAACGACCCTTAGTAACAACCAAAAGTCCATCAATGTATTGCCACACATCCACTCCGCCAACTCTACAAAATGGTCTGACATCTATCCTTCTCCGCTCCAAACTTCAAAAATGGCATCTTTTTCTGTTAAATTTCTGGCACCTTCATTGCCAAATCCAGCTAGATTTTCCAAGAATGCTGTCAAGCTCCATGCGACTCCGCCGTCTGTGGCAGCCCCGCCAGCTGGTGCTCCAGAGGTTTCTGCTGAGAGGCTAGAACCCAGAGTTGAGGAAAAAGATGGTTACTGGATACTCAAGGAGCAGTTTAGAAAAGGCATAAATCCTCAAGAAAAGGTGAAGATTGAGAAGGAACCCATGAAGTTGTTCATGGAAAATGGTATTGAAGAGCTTTCTAAGATACCCATTGAAGAGATCGATCAGTCCAAGCTTACTAAGGATGATATTGATGTTAGACTTAAGTGGCTTGGCCTCTTCCATAGGAGAAAGAACCAATGTAAGTACTGAAGCTCAGTTCCAAATTTTATATAGCTATCTCAACTACACCTTAATCTCAAACAAGTTAATAAGTAAATATAATTGGATGAATCTTTTATATTTTTGACCATTCATCCGAAGATTTATTTGACTAGTTTTATGCTAACCATCAACTTATGTAACTCTCGGGCAGACGCAGATGCAATGTATAACCGAAACGTTCAACTGAACCTAGCATTTTTCACACACAGCATAGATATATATGTGAAAAATCACTAAAATTTCAACAATTATTAAAATATGAATCCCTAATCGCAAAAATGCATTAGGTTCAGTGGCGAGAACATGAAGGTTAAACTTATAAAGTTTAAATCTTGGATCTGCCTCAGCTTTCAGGTCCTGAGATTGGCTATGGTTTGTGAAACTCACAGAGCGGAGTTAATTCTAGGCTATGTATATGCACAAAAGTTGATCTTGTTCTAGCTGAGCTTGTAGGGATATGCTCAAGTACTCTATTTTATGATTTGATTTATGAGGAAAAAACAAAATACATTTCAAGATCTTATTTCATTACCATATTTTGGTGACCAGATGGGCGGTTCATGATGAGATTGAAGCTTCCAAATGGAGTAACAACGAGTGCACAGACTCGATACTTGGCGAGTGTGATAAGGAAATACGGGAAGGAAGGATGTGCTGATATTACAACAAGGCAAAATTGGCAGATTCGTGGAGTTGTACTGCCTGATGTGCCGGAGATACTAAAGGGACTAGCAGACGTTGGGTTGACCAGTTTGCAGAGTGGCATGGACAATGTCAGGAATCCAGTTGGAAATCCTCTTGCTGGAATTGATCCAGAAGAAATAGTAGACACAAGGCCTTACACTAATTTGCTCTCCCAATTTATCACTGGCAATTCAAGAGGCAATCCAGCTGTTTCTAACTTGTAAGTCTTGCATACAGTTTTCCTATTCATATGTTTTCCTATGCGTTGATAGTGCTATAGTCATTAAGTTGTGGATTTGGTATTGCATTTAACTTATATACACTAGCATTTTTGGTACATATAATCTCACTTGATCGCGCTATAGTCATTAAGTCATGTTGTAGGAGGTAACCAACCTTATATTCTAGGTTATTAATCTCACTTATTAACACCAGTCCTATAATTATCTTTTAGGTGAATTCTAGTGTTCATTTACATTATCAGTGTTTAGAAGTTAAACACTTTAGCATTTACCTATGGACATAAGACATATCTGTTGCGTTCAGTTTTTGCATGCTTGATTACCTGTAAATCAGTGGTATATAACCTAGTATATCCGTCCTTCCTGTCCACACACACTCTGAGAATCAAAACGAGAGTTTTTTCTTTCTTAGCTTTACCCTGATTTACAAAAGAGGGAAGAACTCTCTGATGTAGTTATCTTTGTACTAATCTTCATGACAACGATTGTGAAGGATGGAATCATTCATTTGATAATGAAAGAGAATTTGACTTATGATCTTGTTATTGATGGGAGGTTAAGAAAAGTATTGAAATGTTTTGACGTTATTTCAGGCCACGGAAGTGGAATCCGTGTGTAGTAGGCTCTCATGATCTTTATGAGCATCCCCATATCAACGATCTCGCGTACATGCCTGCCATGAAAGACGGGCGATTTGGATTCAACCTGCTTGTGGGTGGGTTCTTCAGCGCAAAAAGATGTGATGAGGCAATTCCTCTTGATGCATGGGTTCCAGCCGATGATGTTGTTCCGGTTTGCAAAGCAATACTGGAAGCTTTTAGAGATCTTGGTTTCAGAGGGAACAGACAGAAATGTAGAATGATGTGGTTAATCGATGAACTGGTGAGTGATACATTGGCGCATTGACAATTTTCATGCTTATTTAGTTTTATGATTTAACAAATAGCCTCAACTAAGTCTCCTCGCTGTCATTGTATAACTATTTTGACTAAATATTAAGGGCCTTATTTCCAGCTAAAATACATTTTTTGATATGGTAGTCTTTTATAGCAAGTCCTACTTCATGTAATGGTGGAGACTGAAAGATACATTCTCATCTAGGTAGATATCTGCTACGTGTCTATTAACAACAACAATAACATGCCCATTATATTCCCACACGTGGGGTCTGGAAAGGGTTATCTGTACGCCGGCCTTACCCTTATCTTGTACATGCAGAGAAAGTTTTAATTAGCTGGTCTAAGTTGTAACGGTTTCAACTAATGCAGGGTGTAGAAGGATTCAGGGCAGAGGTCGAGAAGAGAATGCCACAGCAACAGCTAGAGAAAGCATCTCCAGAGGACTTGGTTCAGAAACAATGGGAAAGAAGAGATTATCTTGGTGTACATCCACAGAAACAAGAAGGCTACAGTTTTATTGGTCTTCACATTCCAGTGGGTCGTGTTCAAGCAGACGATATGGATGAGCTAGCTCGTTTAGCTGATGAGTACGGTTCAGGAGAGATCCGGCTTACTGTGGAGCAAAACATTATTATTCCCAACATTAAGAACTCAAAGATTGAGGCACTGCTCAAAGAGCCTGTTCTGAGCACATTTTCACCTGATCCACCTATTCTCATGAAAGGTTTAGTGGCTTGTACTGGTAACCAGTTTTGTGGACAAGCCATAATCGAGACTAAAGCTCGTTCCCTGAAGATAACTGAAGAGGTTCAACGGCAAGTTTCTTTGACACGGCCAGTGAGGATGCACTGGACAGGCTGCCCGAATACGTGTGCACAAGTTCAAGTTGCGGACATTGGATTCATGGGATGCCTGACTAGAGATAAGAATGGAAAGACTGTGGAAGGCGCCGATGTTTTCTTAGGAGGCAGAATAGGGAGTGATTCACATTTGGGAGAAGTATATAAGAAGGCTGTTCCATGTGATGATTTGGTACCACTTGTTGTGGACTTACTAGTTAACAACTTTGGTGCACTTCCACGAGAAAGAGAAGAAACAGAAGATTAATAAAATTTAGAATAGTTGGTGATTTTGCTGTGTTCATAACATGTAATGTATGATAAATCAATGCAAACATTTCTACCTACCTGGGAATTATTACATGCTAAATATATTTTTTTTATAGAAAATTGCATTCGTACTCCTCAATTTTTTTATATTTAATTTCTTTTTCAATTGATTGTTGAGCTTTTTAAGCTTGATGTAGCTTAAAGAGGGTGAAAGAGAAGTGGAGGGAAAATAAAATATTTGAATTTCTCTCCTTGGCAAAGGGACATTGTCCCATATTGGAGGAAGAAAAAACTTTAGATGAGTATATATACAATTGCTCTTCTTCTAGCTCTTAAAGAATTAAAAAGAAGGCAAGCCTCGCGTTGTCGTCGTCGCTGGCTCGACTTCGGCTTCGTGCTTCGGATTCTGTCAAAGATCGATTGATTAATCTTTTTGGACAAAATTCCTTTCAATTATTTAATTAATTAACGAAAATCTGGAATAACACAGGACCCGCGACACGACTCGGTCCGATCCATTTTTTTTCCGAATTATTTTAAATCCATTTTTCCTGCAATATTTCATACATAAATATTCCCAACAGCCATGGCTGTTTCTGAAAGGTTGCAAACCTTTTCAGAAACAGTGCCAGAAAGTCTAGAAATATGCTTTGCATCCCAGTGTGTTTTACAGCCTTCGAGTGATTCGCTGTTTCACCGGCATTTTTGGTACCAATACTCAGGTGAGTTAAATCGTTCTGTTGCTGCTAAGTTAAATCGTTCTCTTTAGAGCACATACTCTTTCCCTGTTTTGGTTTTTTCTTGTTACAAAAAGTTTGCTGTTTTTATTATTTATTACAGTAATACAGATTGACTAACATCTTAAGGAATTTTTTTTTAATCCGTATTCTGTTTGTGGAGATTAAACTTGTGTGGTTTCTACTCCTTCTGAATTTTTCTATTCTGATTTGAAGATATAAAAACTTCACCGGAGTATTGAAATTCAGAAACGATTTGAAGAACATAAAAACTTTATCGTTTTCTGTGAAATAGTACATTAAAACTTCCATTTTTATTTATTAAATGTACTATTTATCGTTAATTACAGTATTGTTTACTGTTCTGGTTTTGCCATTAATTGAACTCTTATGTTGTTGACAGTGAGAAATAGCAGATGATAACGAAAATTCTTCTACGACTGTTGCAGCAACGACGATAGCCTCGTCAAGCCGAACTGCTATTCAACCCGCCGAGAAATCGAAAATTTTTTCTGGAGCCAACTTCAAAGGATGACACCAAACAGTGTTCTTCTAGCTTACCACACTTTGTATGCAGAAATTCACCAGTGAAGAACCTCCAGTGCCTGCTGCGGACATGCCTGATAACGAGAAATTTATGATTGTTGAGGCGTGGAAACATGCAGATTTTCTTTGCAAAGGCTATATCCTAAGTGCTTTGGAGGATGACTTGTACAATGTCTACAGTGCTATGAATACTTCCAAAGAATTATGGGATGTGCTTGAGAAGAAGTACAAGACTGAAGATGCATGCTTGAAGAAGTTTGTGGTTGCCAAGTTTCTAGACTATAAAATGATAGACAACAAAACTGTCCGAACCCAAGTTTAGGAGTTTCAACTTATTCTTCATGACCTTATTGCTGAAGGTATGGTCGTGAATGAAGCATTTCAAGTGGCTACAATGATTGAAAAGTTGCCTCATTCGTGGAGAGATTTCAAGAACTATCTTAAGCACAAGCGCAAAGAAATGAAGTTAGAAGATCTTGTGATTCGTCTCAATATTAAGAAAGACAACAAAACAACCGAGAAGAAGTTTCGTGGAAATTTAACGATCATGGGAGCTAATATCGTTGAGGAGATTTCTCCAAAAAGTAAGAAAATTTAGAGGTCTTCTGGACAGACTAAGGAGAAAATCAAAAAGAAATTTAAGGGCAACTGCTACAATTATGAAAAAGTTGGTCACAAAGCCCTTGATTGTCGTCTCTTGAAAAGGATAAGAAGAAGGGGCATGCCAACATAGTGGAGAAGAATGATAACATTGATGATCTATGTGCAATGCTTTCGGAATGCAACCTAGTTGGAAATCCGAAGGAGTGGTGGATTGACTCTGAAGCCACTCGACATGTTTGTGTTGTCAAAGAAGCATTTGTGACTTACTCTATTGCTAGTCCCGAAGAAGATCTTTCCATGGGAAATAATGCAACAACCAAGATTGAAAGTTATGGGAAGATATTCCTGAAGATGACTTCCGGCAAGGTGTTAACGCTCAACAACGTTCTTCATGTTCCTACTATTAGGAAAAATTTAGTTTCTGCTTTTTTACTTGTGAGGAATGGATTCAAATGTGTATTTGTTTCTAATAAAGTTGTTGTAAGTAATAGTGAAATGTATGTTTAAAAGTGATACCTCACAGAGGGCCTTTTTAAACTCAATGTAATGGTTGTTAACAATAGTAATAGAATTTCAACCTCTTCTTATTTATTGGGGTCAAATGATTTATGGCATATTCTTTTAGGATATGTCAATTATAAAACCTTGCGGAATTTAATTAATTTAGAAGTATTACCTAAATTCGAGGTAATAAATCAAAATGTCAAATATGTGTTGAATCTAAGTTTGTAAAATATCCTGTTGAAAGGAATTCAAATCCTTTAAACTTAATTCATACTGACATTTGTGATATGAAGTTGATACCATCTCGAGGTGGGAAAAAGTATTTTATTACTCTTATTGACGATTGCACTCGATAGTGTTATGTTTATTTGCTTAATAGTAAGGATGAAGTAATTGAAGCATTTAAACAATACAAAAATGAAGTGGAGAATCAATTGAATAAAAAGATCAAAATGATTAGAAGTGATAGGGGTGGAGAATATGAATCTCCATTTTCAGAAATATGTTCGGAATATGGAATTACCATCAAACTACTGCCCCCTACACACCTCAATCCAATGGAATTGCAGAAAGGAAAAACGGACATTAAAGGAAATGATGAATTATTTATTAATAAGTTTCGAATTACCGCAGAGTTTTGGGGGGGCGGGGGGAGCTATCCTTACAGATAACCGAATACTCAACAGAGTACTCCAAAGCAAAATGCAATCTATTCCATATAAAAATAGAAAGGAAGAAAATCCAACTTGAAATATTTCAAAGTGTGGAGGTGTCTAGCAAAGGTACAAGTTCCTTTATCTAAAAGGGCTAAAATCAAACCAAAAACTATAGATTGCGTTTTTATTGGATATGCTACAAACAGTAAAGCATGTCAATTTTTGGTTCATAAATATGATAATCCCGAAATTCATGTTAATACGGTAATTGAATAAGATAATGCCGAATTTTTTGAAAGCATCTATCCGGATAAAATTGAATGCGAGTCGTTAAGTGAAAGCATCTCAATACAGGGGGAAAGCTCCCGGATCTCGATCCGTAGTCCCAATTCAAATATGAATGCACTACAGGGGGAAAGCTCCCGAATCTTGGTCCGTAGTCCCAATTTAAATATGCAAAGCAGAAGTATGTCAATTATGGCTTAAGTAAACANAAAAACAACAGGTAAGGATAGAGTAAAACTACCTAAGCATGATGTGACTAGTAGCAAATAAGAGGAATTCAAGTCAGCACAGGTAGGCATGCTTACTCTTAGGCTATCTACTCAATTAATATAGGAAACAGTAATATATGAATGAAAATGAGTGATTTCATGGGAGTAAAATAGGATTTTAGCAACAATGACTCGTATACGCACTCGTAACCTCACGTACACGGCGTCTACATAACAAAAATCAGTACAAAATGCCTAAGGGAAAGTCCCCAACATAGAATTAGGCAAGCCACTTACCTGGACTGCGCTAATCAACTCAATACCAAGCTCTTGCCACGAGTATTGGACTCCGGGTGGCCCAAATCTATTCAAATCGATTGCATGGTGTAAATATCACTTCAAGGGAACAAAAAGCTAATTATTTATAAGCTAATACGCAGATTTAAGAAATTCGCCCAAAAAGTCCCCCGGGCCCACATCTCGGAATCAGGTAAAATTTATATTTTTCGGACACCCATTCACTCACGAGTCTAACCATATAAGAATCTCTCAAATCGGAGGTCAAATACCCAATCAAAACTTAGTAATTCGGTCTATGAAGTTCATCCCATTTTTTTCCGCTATTTTCGAAATTAAAGGTTGGATTTAAGATTGGAATCATGGAAATTGATCTATAATGGATAGAAATCACTTACCCAAGTTACCCAGGTGCAAAAGTCTTCAAGAATCGCCCTTCCCGAGATCTCAAGTCTGAAAATATGGAAAATAGCATAAACCCTCGGATTTGGGGTTTTAATATTCTGCCCAGGCATTTGCCTTATGCGATCGGGTACAATGAGTCACAATCGCGGAGAGCAATGAAACACGCGCCTGAAATCCTTCATCGCGATCGCGATTAAAGGTCTGCGACTGCGGATCTTCTGAACCTACAACAATGCGATCGCGGTGGAGGCCACGCGACCGCATAGAGCAAACACTGC
>ML425627.1:0-56666 GCA_005239525.1 Nicotiana knightiana | reverse complement strand
TTTCTTGTGTTTTATTTCCTATTTTCTGGTAAGAATTCATATTAGTTGCATGAGCTGAATAGTCCCGTCTTGAGTCGTTTCTTATTATCATGTTCGAGTTATGGCATATTGGTGCGATGTGGTATCATGTGAGGCTCTTGGTCATGTTGGGGTGGTTTGTTGTCTGAGCAGTTTGTACTGGGTGAGACGAGATTATCGGATCTGGGATCAGTGTGATGAGGTTATGTGAAGTGTATATTAAAGAGCAAATACCATTATTCAGGTTCATAATGAAGTGATGATTCTAGTCAAGATGAGGTATTCAAGGATTTGATAACTTTGCCGTTGAGTATGAATTTCTGCACATTTCCTCCGTTGTGGTGGTATCGTCAGCATTATAGCAGGGTGTATGTATATTTTTTATGAGGTGAATTGGGAGCATCAGATTCGTGGACCTTGGCTATTAAGGTTCAGGGAGCGTCATTGTGGTCAGATGATGAGTTATGCGGTGCATAGTGCCGATACAGCAAGGGTATGCAGTTATGATCCGGTATATCGTGTGCTAGTTGATGCAGTGCTTATATATTGGAACTACGCCTAGCTAGAGAAAATTTCAGGTGTTTGAATGAATTCTGAGCTTATTATATGGAATAAAGAAGAAATCTCCAGATTTGATCAAGCTATTGTGCTCGACTAGGTTGTGGTAGCACAGGCAGGTGCTCAAAATGTTAAACGGTGATTTCAGATAACTCCAGTGCAGTTCTTGGCACATTCGAGGACGAACGTCGGTTTAAGTGGGGGAGAATGTAACGACCCGACCGGCCGTTTNTAACTCCAGAGCAGTTCTTGGCACGTTCGAGGACGAACGTCGGTTTAAGTGGGGGAGAATGTAACGACCCGACCGGCCGTTTTGAGCTCTAGCGCGTCGTTCAGCGGTTTGAAGTTGTGAGCAACTTCATTTCAGGTATTATGACCCGTGGGCGTAGTCGGAATTGAATTCCAGGAAGTTTAGAATTGATTTGGAAAGAAAATTCTCATTTCAGAAGCCTTAAGTTGGAGAAATCAGCTAAGATTGGAATTTTGAGTAAACGACCTCCGAATCAGGATTTGAAGGTTCCAGCAGGTTCATATGATGATTTCGGACTTGGATGTATGTCCGGATCGGGGTTTGAACAACCCGGGAGCGCTTCGGCGTATATTGTGGAAGTTAGCATTTTAGAAGGATTTCATGAATTTGGGCTTGAAGTGCGTATCAGTGAGGGTGATATCCATTTGGGATTCCGAGTCTGGGAATAGCTCCGTGTGGTGATTCTGGAATTGGGAGCGCGATCGGAGGTTCATTTGGATGTCCGTAGGTCATTTTGGGGTCATTTGGCTAAAGATAGAAATTTGAAGGTTTTTGAAGAATTCGACCGGAAGTGGGAATTTTGATATCGTGGTCGGAATACGATTCAGGAAGTTGGAGCAGGTCCGTAATGTTGAATATGACTTGTGTGCAAAATTTGGGGTCAATCCGGTGATTTGACGGGTTTCGGCATCGAACGTGGAAGTTTTGAATTTCAAGTTCTTAAAGATTTGGATTGGAGAGCGATTCCTCGTTTCAATGTTGTTTGATGTGATTTGGGGCTTCGAGCAAGTCCGTGTTATGTTTTGGGATAGGTTTGATTGGACGGGGCCCCGGGGGCCTCGGGTGGATTCCGGGTGGTTAACGGATCAAAGTTGAAGTTCGAAAAAAGGGCTGAAGCTTGCTGTCATCTGGTGTAATCGCACCTGCGAGGCTTTGACCGCAGGTGCGGCTAAGGGTGCCGCAGGTGCGAGATTGGGGCTGGAGCTGAGGAGGCAGCAGGTGCGGAAGATTGGTCGCACATGTAGAATCGCAGGTGCGAAGAGAGGATCGCAGGAGCGGGAATTTGCTGGGTCAAGTCAGAGCCGCACCTGCGATGGAATTTCCGCAGGTGCGGAGCTGCAGGTGGAAAAGAGGCCTGGGCAGAATGTTTTAAAGACGGGTTTATGTCATTTCTCACCCATTTTTCATTGTCATTGGCGATTTTTGGAGAACATTTCAAGGGGAATTCTCGTCGGGCATCAAGGTAAGTAAACTCCTTCCGTTTGTTAGATGAATACAAGATTATATGCGTGGTTTAGGAAGTGAAATTGGTAGGAATTTGGGAAATTTTTGAAGAAACCTAGAAATGTAAATTTGGAATTTAGCCACGAATTTGAGTATGGAATGTAGAGTAAACTGAATGATTGAACTAGTAGAGCTATGAGTAGCATGTATCTAATAGAATTTCGGATTTCCGGGCGCAGTTTTGGTCATTTCTCCGAGCGGGGTTGGGAAAGTATATAATCCGAATTTGTTGCGAGTATTAGGATGAATTTTCATTGCTTTGCCATTATGTGGTAGTTTTGGAGCGTTGTGCGTCCGTGGGAGTCATCGGAAGGGCTTGGAAGCCGGTGTTGGAATTTCAGAGCGAGGTAAGTCTCCTTTCTAACTTTGTGAAGGGGAATCGTCCCCCTAGGTGAATTAATTCAATACATGCTATTATCTTCGGTAGCTACGTACGCACGAGGTGACGGGAGTCCGTGCGTAGCTACTAATATGTCATGTCCGGGTAGTCTAGGACCCACTAGCATGCCTTACGTGTTCTACCTGTAATCCTACCTGTAATATTAAACTGCTAATATAATCGAAGACGTAATTGAATATCTAAAAGAAAACTAGAGTTCATCTTGTTAATCTTCTAAAAAGAGAATTTATCTCTCTATGGATATTTGTGTACCTGGACTAGGTTGTATCGTGGAATGTCATTAAACTTGACAAATGAGTTTCAAAAACAAATGATTTCAAAACCTATATTTCATGTTTCTTTAATAAGGATTTTTCCACTTTCCTGAGAAAACTATTTTCTTGATAAAATACGGATTTAATATGTGGAAATGTGTCAGCACCCGAGTCGTAGGTATGATTCGCGAGCGGGGGAAGCTTTATAATATTCAGTACAAGTGTGTCAACACTCGAATCGCAGGTATGATTCGCGATCGGGGGAAGCTTTATGGTAATTTGGTATAAATGTGTCAGCACCCGAGTCGCATGTATGATTCACGAGTGGGGGAAGCTTTATAATATTCAGTATAAGTGTGTCAGCACTCGAATAGCAGGTATGATTCGCGATCGAGGGAAGCTGTATGGTAATTTTGTATAAATGTGTCAGCACCCGAGTCGCAGCTTGATTCGCGAGCGAGGGAAGATTTACGCCTATTCAGTGATAAGATATTCCTTCGACTCTGGCCGATTGTCTTATCCTTGTGTGCGCATGACTATTTGGTATGGTTTTATTGATATTGGCCTGACATCTATTTGGGAAAAAGGAAAGTGTACTTTGTTGTTTATTCTCGGTATTTACCTGGATTTTTGTACTTGATACGTATTCGCTGCTCACTGTCTTACATGTCTACTGTATTTCACCATATTCTGTCATAAATTATATTGTTGGACCCTAGTGAGTTTCTAATGCGACCTCTCGTCATTACCCATTTGAGGTTAGGCGGGCGACTTAGTGAGTACACGTTGTTTTTGTACTCATGCTACACTTGCTGTGCATTTTCATTGCACATGTACTTTTATAGAGATTGGAGGATTCGGAGACTTAGGCGAGCTGCATCATCCGGAGGCGATCCGAAGCTGACGGAGTCTCCCTCGCACTGTGTTTACTTTCAGTTTATATTCCCAGGTCCAATTTGTATTCCGAACAGTCTTTGTGATGGTTGTATAAATTCTTAGAAATTGCTCATGCACTTGTGACACCAGGTTCTGGAGTAGGTTGGGATGTGTTGGGTTATATTTGTTATGGTGTAGTATTCAAACCCCTGTTTTTAACTAACAAACTTTTATTTGGTTGATATGTAATAAAGTGAAAGGAAATGTTTTTCATAAATGTCAAAAACCGGAAAGTTATTTCAACTAATTAAAGGGTTGCTTGCCTGACAGTGGTGTCCGGCACCATCACGACTCGTAGATTTTGGGCCGTGACACGGTGAGTATTTGAGGGCAGCTA
This sequence comes from Nicotiana knightiana, assembly GCA_005239525.1. Classification (NCBI taxonomy): domain Eukaryota; kingdom Viridiplantae; phylum Streptophyta; class Magnoliopsida; order Solanales; family Solanaceae; genus Nicotiana; species Nicotiana knightiana. The sequence goes on along the minus strand of ML425627.1, from coordinate 52,629 downwards.
GGGTTTGGTCTAGGGAGAGATACGAGAGAGTGGGGGGTGTTCTGGGGGGTAGGGGTCCATTCGGACACTTATATAGTTTAGAAGGGGAGTTTGGGAATTGATCCAATGGCTGGGATGAGAGGGGACAAAACGGGGTCGTTTTGGTAATATAGGGTGCTGGCCGGGTAATGGGGTTTGGGCTGGAGTGTATTGGGTAGTGAGAAAGGGGTTTTGGGCCTGGGTGCATTGGCCCAAGTCCGATTTTTGGTCTTTGGAACACTTAGGTTAAGTAATCAACCTAATTAATAAAAAATAATTTTGACCTAATTTCATTTATTATACGTTAATATGAGTAAATTAAAGTGAGACTATTAGTTTTAATACTCATAATTATTTAAAGAACGAATTTTGTAATTTTCCTAAAAAATGATTGAATTAGGCAATTTAAAATAAAACTTACTTATGCAAGAAAAAAAATTAAAATTTTAAAATGTTTTGTTATTATCATAAATTTTAAAAGATGACTTATGACCATACAGTGCAAATAATTCGCGAAAAACAACTAAATTTAATAAAATTCCATAAAATTGAATTATTTATCAAATTTGTAGGAGTATCTAATAGGGGAAATTGACATGCTCACAGTTGCCCCTCTTTGCTCGAAAACGCGAAGGGTTCTTCGGGCAAAGACAAAGTGAGCAGTCATGAACAACTTTTACCTGCTCAAATACTCCATGCGAAGCGTTTTTGAAAGTTTGACCGAACCTTGCTCCAAAGGTTGCCTACATATCATTGGCTATAAGGCAATCAGGTCAGTGTAGTTCTGGAGGTTTTGGTAGCTGGGACTACCGGGTAACTGTGATTTCACTGTTGTTGCTTCTTGTTGAGATCCTTATTACACCAAAGTCGAAAAAAGACTAACTAAACCTATCAACTACGAGTTACACGATTCCCATCTATTAGCCTTCTGAAGCTTGATCTTGAGCCTTGACTGCTTTTATACGGACTCCAGTCTGAATCTTGATGCTTGTTAGTTGTAGGTGCTGGTTCAATCTCCTTCAGCTTTTGGGATTAAGACGGGACAGGCATAACTTGTGACTTCAATCTTGCTTTGAGCAGTCCGCACCTTTTCTGCTTCTGTACTTTGGGGTTCAACTCTTTTCCTTTTCTTCTTTCCTTTTATTCTGAATTGAGACGTCTTCTTTCGGTCATCTCGAATCCCTTGTCCTAAATTGTAATCTGCGCAAAATCAAAACAAACGGACGAAAAGTTCTGCCCTAGTTTTCACTAGGAAAATTTCGTGAGTTATTGTAACGAAATCTATGCCACTTTATTATTGAAAACAATGAAAAGTCGGGAACGGTGTACCCGAAGTGAATGTAGACTAGGGGGTGGATACCCTATGCCTAAAAGTAGAATCAGCTAGGGATTGGAGACCCTATGTTGGAAAAGATCGGCAGGTTATGATGTCGTCAAGAAAAGATCACCAGGTTATGTCAATGTTTGGGGAAGGATCAACAGGTTATGTTGTTGTCAAGAAAGAGATCACTGGGTTATGCCAGAATTAGGAAAAGATCAACAAGTTATGATGTTGTCAAGAAAGATCACCAGGTTACGCTAGTATCGGGAAAGGTCAATAGGTTATGCTGTTGCCGGGAGAGAGATTACCGGGTTATGTCGGCGTCTGGGGAAAGATCAACAGGTTATGTTGTTGTTAGGAAAAGATCACCAGGTTATGCTGGTGTCTGGAAAGGTCAACAGGTTATGCTATTTCCTGGAAAGATATCACTGGGTTATGCCAGTCAGGAAGTGATCAACAGGTTATGCTGTTGTCAGGAAAAAGATCACCAGGTTATGCTAGTGTCTTGGAAAGGTCAACAGGTTATGTTGTTGCCTGGAAAAGAGATCACTGGTTATGCCAGTGTCAGGAAATGATCAACAGGTTATGTTGTTGTCAGGAAAAAGATCACCAGGTTATGCTGGTGTATTGGAAAGGTCAACAGGTTATGTTGTTGCCTAGAAAAGAGATCACTGGGTTATGCCAGTGTCAGGAAATGATCAACAGGTTATGCTGTTGTCGGGAAAAAGAGATCACTGGGTTACGCCAGTGTCAGGAAATGATCAATATGTTATGCTGTTGTCAGGAAAAAGATCACCAGGTTATGCGGTGTCTTGGAAAGCTCAAGAGATCACTGGGTTATGCCAGTATCAGGAAATGATCAACATGTTATGTTGTTGCCAGGAAAAGATCACCAGGTTATGCTGGTGTCTGCTAGGGAGTGAGACCCTATGTTGGCATCCACTAAGGAATGGAATATCCTAGGTTGGAAAAGGTTTAGATAGGGATTGGGGCCCTATACTACTTTATGGTTTGAATCATTTTTCTTCCACTTCTTCTTCCCCCTTTTTTTATTTTATTTTCAGAGAATGAGTAAATGTTGGAAAGGATTTTAGAGGAGACTTCCCTTTTTTGGAATTGTCGCTGCAGAGCCACTTCTAGCCCTTGCGCAGCTCCATTTGGTTGCACCTTCTCCTTGTAAAGTTGCTTTCGGGTTGCACATGTTTCCTATTTTTCAAACAAAGAACAATTTGTTAGTTTGACACGGTGGTTGGTTTTGCGGCTTTGATTTTTAGTCACTTGATTTCGGCCCGTCCTTTTGACGAAAATTTCAACTGCTTGCTTGCTCGCTGGGGATTGGCTTTCATTTATAAACCCGAGGACCCTGGCCTTCTATACTTTAACACGGCGATCGGTCATGTGGGACCCAACCTTTGACTTTATTTTGAATTTGTAGGCCTTTCACTTGAATTTTCTTTTGGATTCTCGGAGTATCAGGGAGAACTTTGGCTCCTCCAATTCTGCTGCAACATTTAGTCACGTGAGACTTAAACTTTCCGACTCTGTTTCGCCTTTATTGGTCTTTCAATTCTGACTTTTAACTCCAATTTCAATTTTAGAGCATTTGGAGTACTTCGGCTTTCAAGCTCTGCCGAGATAGTTAGCCACATGGGGCTCAACCTTTCAACTTCATTTGCCTTTGTAGGCACTTCAATTTTATATTCTCCTTTCAAGGGTTCTGAGTTTGAAGCATCGTCCACCATGGCCAGTCGAGATCGACTTGATGCCCCTTAACGAGGCTGGGTGCCCTTTTGCATACTAGCCCGTATCAAATGAGAACTCTGTAAATCGGTCTTGCCATCCTTTCTTTGCCTTAATTTTGGGACAGAGTTAGACCGAAAGGGATTCAAAAGAAAATAAATGATAGAACGGACAATGAATTTAAACAAAAGGTACCCTTTCGGGGAAAGGAATGAAGGACTTATCTGGAGTGCATGCGGAGGCCTCAAGACAGGACGAGCTGACTAGGATCATAAGGTTAAGATAGGGCTAGGCTTTCTCTCATGGACCTTTTTATATTATATTACGATATACGACCGTTCGCCTTTTCATCACTTTGGCCTGGAGCCAGTCTAGGGTGTAGGCTTGCTTTGCATAGGCTCGGGTCGGTGGTAACTAAATATAGAGAGAAGAAAATCCTTAGGTTGACCAAGGATACGAACATGACATGCTTTTTGGACTGGATGCCTGATCCGTGTAAACTGTCCAACTCTCAGAAATTCATCACAACTATCACCTCCAGATTGAGAAGCCTTGCCCCGGACTGTGTCCATGCCAGTGACCAATTATCCTCTCTTTCAACCAGTGGTTCCCTTTGCGGGTTTTCACCGGCTAACCTCTCTCATTTATCTTCTCACCGTCGCCTTGTAGTGCTCTTTGCGAGTTTTCATTAACAAGACTCTTTCATTTCCAATTTCTCCGCTTACCGTCGCCTCACGGTGCCCGTGGGGGTTTTCACCGATAAGACTCTCTCATTTTTATTTCTCTTCTTACTGTCGCCTCACAGTGCCCGTATGGGTTTTCACCGATAAGACTCTCTCATTTTAGTTTCTCTCATTTGCTTGTATTAGATCCAAAAAACTGTATCCTCCAATTTTAGACATCTTTGCTAGTTGATCGGAAGGACTTGAACAGAGTTTTGGTGAAAAGAACTTGTACTGAATTACATCTTTGGAACCTCTCCGGTGAAATTATCGCCAAACATATTATAACATCTGCCCCAACTTAAACTCTTGGGGAAATGTGGAATTTTATTTTCGTGTGACTGAACCCCAGAGAGAGGCTGCCTACGTATCCTTTCAGAATTAAGTCGAACGTAGTTCAGGGAAACATTTTTGTTTTGGTTTTCGTTTTGATTGATTTTTTAACACTTTTAGGTTCCCAAAAGGGTTAATCAAAGAAAAGTAACCGGCTCAAAAGGGTTTACAAAAGCTGATAGTGTTTGGGATAGCATGAATAGAAGCCTTTGTCATTTCTATCGGGAGAACCAACATCACGAAAAGGTCAAACATAGTACCTTTTGACCGCGTCTGCATTGACAACCGTTTCAGGGTCATTTCCTTCGATGTCCCCCAAGTACAATGCTCCTTTTGGTAGTAGTTTTCTTATAATGTATGGACCTTTCCAATTTGGGGCGAATTTTCCTTTCGCCTCTTCATGGTGTGGGAGGATACGTCTCAGGACGAGTTTCCCCACTTCGAAATTCCTAAGTCGCACTTTCTTGTTATAAGCGCGGGCCATTCTTTGTTGGTTCAACTGCCCGTGGCAAACTGCAGCCATTCTTTTCTCTCAATCAGAGTTAACTGTTCTAGCCGGTTTTTGACCCATTCATCATCTTCAATTTTAGCTTCGACAATGATTCGAAGGGAGGGAATTTCAACTTCTTCAGGTATTACGGCTTCAGTGCTGTAAACCAATAGATAAGGTGTAGCTCCAACCGAAGTGCCACGGTCGTGCGATACCCCAATAATGCGAAAGGCAATTTCTCGTGCCATTGTCTAGAACTTTGAATCATTTTTCTGAGGATTTTCTTGATGTTTTTATTGTTGCTTCAACGGAGCCATTGGCTTTGGTCCGGTAAGGGGTGGAGTTACGGTGTGTGATTTGAAATTGTTCACATACCTCCCTCATCAAATGGCTATTGATATTTGCAACATTATTAGTGATGATGGTCTATGGAATGCCAAAGCGACAGATAATGTTGGAATGCACAAAATCCACCACTGCTTTCTTAGTGACGACTTTGAACGTGACTGCCTCGACCCATTTTGTAAAATAGGTGATAGCAACTAAGATAAATATGTGCCCATTCGAGGCTCTCGGCTCGATCGGCCCAATGACATCCATTCCCCGGGCAACGAATGACCATGGTGCTGACATGGGATGTAACTCTGAAGGCTGTGCATGGATCAAGTCGCCGTGTATTTGGAACTGATGGCACTTCCGGACAAAGCTGAAACAATGTTTCTCCATAGTCATCCAGTAATATCCCGCCCGCAGGATTTTCTTAGTGAGTACATATCTGTTCATATAGGGACCGCATACTCCTGAGTGTACCTCATTCATAATCATTTCGGCTTCTTTGGCATCCACACACCTTAATAGATTCAAATCGGGAGTCCTTTTATACAACACTTCCCCACTTAGGAAGAAACTGCTGGCGAGCCTTCTGATGGTTCTCCTTTTGTCCCCATTGGCCTGCTCCGGGTATTCTTTTGTTTTCAAGAACCTTTTGATATCATGATACCATGGTTGTACATCGGGATCTATTTTGACCGTGCTACAATAACCATGTCTTTCCCGGATTTGAATCTCTAGCGGGTCAATATGAATATTCCCCAGATATGGATGCATTGCAGCTAAGGTAGCTAGTGCATCAACTAACTCATTGTGGCATCGAGGAATATACCTGAATTCGACGGTTTTGAATCGTTTGCCAAGATCCTCCACATGTTGTCTATATGGAAGAAACTTAACATCTCGAGTTTCCCACTCCCGCTGAGCTTGCTTGATTATCAAGTCGGAATCTCCCATGATCAATAAATCCTCTACATCCATGTCAATTGCCAATTTCATGCCCATTATGCAGGCTTCATATTCTGCAGTGGTGTTCGTACAGAAGAAATAGAGACGGGCGGTGGCTGGATAGTGTTGTCCCGTGGGAGAAATCAAGATTGCCCCGATCCCAACACCTTTTGCATTTACAGATCACTCGAAGAACATTTTCCAAGTGTTGGTGTTTTCTAGGATTACCTCGATTGAGCTTATTTCCTCATCGGGGAAGTAAGTGCTTAAAGGTTGATATTCGCCATCGATAGGATTTTCAGCCAGGTGATCCGCCAAGGCTTGAGCTTTCATCGTCGTGCGGGTGACATAGACTATGTAGAACTCGGTGAGCAGGATTTGCCACTTTTAATCTCCCAGTAGGAATTGGCTTTTGGAATATATAATTCAAAAGATCCATCTAGTGATGAGGTAGGTGGTGTAAACCAACAAGTAATGCCGGAGCTTCTAAGCAACCCAAGTCAAGGCGTAACAAGTTCTTTCCATCAAGGTGTACTTGGCTTCATAGCTTGTGAATTTTTTTCTCATGTAGTATATAGCTTGTTCATTTTTCCCAGTCACATCATGTTGCCCGAGAACGCACCCAAAAGAATTTTCCAACACCGTCAAATACAAGAATAGAGTTCTTCTAGGTTCGGGCAAGACCAACACTGGCAGATTCGTCAGATACTCTTTGATTTTGTCGAAAGCTTCTTGGCACTCATCCGTCCATTTAATTGATGCATATTTCTTCAACATCTTGAATATAGGCTCACACGTGGAGGTTAACTGAGCAATGAACCTGCTGATGTAATTCAACCTACCCAGCAAACTCATGACCTCTTTCTTGGTTCTCGGAGGGGGAAAATCCAGAATAGACTTTATCTTTGTCGGATCCAGTTCTATACCCCGTCGACTAACTATAATACCCAATAATTTCCCAGACGGAACTCCGAAAGCACACTTGGCTGGATACAATTTTAAGTCATACTTACGCAAACGTTCGAAGAATTTTCTCAGATGCTGCACATGGTTGTCTTGCGTCCTAGATTTAATAATCATATCATCCACGTATACTCAATCCCCTGGTGCATCATGCATGAAAAATGGTGGTCATAGCCCTCATATAGGTTGCCCCGGCGTTCTTTAGGCCGAATGGCATGACCCGGTAACAGTAAGTACCCCAAGGTGTGGTGAATGCCGTTTTTTCTGCATCTTCTTCATCCATCAAAACCTGGTGATACCTAGCGTAACAATCTACGAAAGACTGTATCTCATGTTTGGTGCAGTTGTCAAAAAGGATGTGGATGTTTGGCAATGGAAAGTCATCCTTGGGGCTTGCTTTGTTCAAATCCCGATAGTCGACACACACTCGGACTTTCCCGTCTTTCTTCGGTACCGGGACAACATTAGCCAGCCAATTGGACCACTCGGATTACTCCAGCTCTCAACTGTTTAGTGACTTTTTCTTTTATCTTGTCACTCATGTCTGTTTTAAGTTTTCTTTGTTTTTGTTGGACAGGCGGATAATCGGGGTAGGTTGGCAATTTGTGCACCACCAAATCAACACTCAGTCCGGGCATATCATCATAAGACCAGGCGAACACATCTTTGAATTCGAATAGAAGTTGGATCAAAGCGTCTCTAGTTCTTTCATCAGTATAGATGCTTATCATGGTTTCTCGTATTTCTTCTGAATTACCCAAATTAACCGGTTTGGTTTCGTTTAAGTTTGGCTTAGGCTTATTCTCGAATTTTCAAATTCTCGATTTATTTCCCTAAAAGCCTCATCTTCATCATATTCCGGTTCTTGATTGATTATTTCTTGGTTAGACGGCGTGTCAAGATCTGGGCGTGAAGTCCGCAAGCATGTCATGTTATTTAAGTCCGCATTATTAGAACTGAAAAAAATAGCAAAAATATTAGGACGAATAAAGAGATTTGTGGACTATGAAATATTAATTTCATTTCATTGAATTTTTAACATAGGAGGGTTTACATCAGAATTTTAAAAAAGGCAATAAACTAGAAACACACGAGTTATACCCTGGAATAACTCGAAGTGCATAAGGATGGCAAGGCTGAACTACCGGGACTCCCGCCTGACTGGGAATTGAGTAGCCTTCCAATTTTGGAGCTTGGCATCAGGCCCCATATATTGCACTTCAGCAGTGCTTGAGCCTTCTCCTGGTTGGACCATATGAGCCTCATACAACATCTGTCTCATTGCTCCACATATTTCTTCAATTTCTTCAGCCGTGAAAGCCTCCTCCTCTTCCTGTACGTATTTTGGCTTGACAAATGATTTAGTGATGTGCGGGATTGGCTGAGGCAATACCCAACCATCTTTCTTACGTTGGTCAGCCCATTTTTCATCATCTGGAGTAGCTTGAAACCCTATGCCGAAGAAATTCTTACTGGTAGGCAAGGTGATAGGTTCTTTAATGCCTTGAAAGGACACCCCGAGCCCTTTTCCAGGTGTGTACCCATGTTTAATCATGTCGCTAGCGACCATAATTGATGCGTTTGATAGGAAGGGTTGAGGACAAGGGGTTCCTTCCTCATATTGGTCCGCAACCACAATCTCAAAAGCCTGGTAGACTATATGCTCGCTGCCTTCTCTTTCTTCCAGGCATGGGACTGATGGGTCCCTGTAAATAGATTGCTCGTCCTCTCCATGGACCACAATTTCCTGGTCTTCATACTCAAACTTAACCATCTGGTGGAGAGTAGATGGAACTGCCCCTGCTGCATGGATCCAAGGCCTTCCCAGGAGATAATTTTAGTAAGTATCCATATCTAAGACCTGGAATGTTAGTTCAAAATCTACAGGGCCGATCGTCAAGACCAAATCAATCTCCCCGATTGTGTCTCTTTTGATGCCATCGAATGCGCGGGCGCAAACATTGTTGGGCCTGATTCTCTCAGTTTCGATCTCCATTCTTTGTAGAGTCGAGAGAGAGAAAATATCAACCCCAGATCCGCCGTCCACCATAACTCTTTTCACATAGTACCCTTCACATTTAACAGTTAGGTGGAGAGCTTTGTTGTGGGCAGCCCCTTCCGGACGCAAGTCATTTTTGTTAAATGAGATCCGGTTGACTTAGAAAAATTGTTCCGCCATTCTTTCCATTTGCTCAACTGTGGTCTCGGCCAGAACATATGCTTCATTAAGTGTTTTGATCAGGATTTTTTGATGCTCATTTGAACTCATTAGCAAGGATAGAAGTGAGACCTGAGTCGGGGTCTTTCTGAACTGCCCAATTACGGTGTATTCAGAGGTTTTCATATTTTTGAAGAATTCTTCTGCCTCTCCAGCACTGATTGGCTTCTTAGGCGGAAAACGTTTCTGCTTGCTTTTGTTCAGTTCTTCCAGGTTGAGGTATTTCTCTGATGAGTTTATCTCACTTGATTCCCCGATAACTTCTTTTCCTTTGTATGTCACCACCGTCTTGTTGTAATTCCAGGGGAAGACAGTGGTATCCTTTATGGGATTCTATGGTGCGCGGCTAATAACCACGGGCTTATTCAGCCTTGGTTAAATTATCGACCCCCGCGCCACATAAATCCCCTTTGGTATGTATATTTTCGGGATATTTGGTATAGTCTTGTTGTGTTGCCATCTTTTGGGAGGGCTTAACACAAACTGTTCCTTCCTGGGTGCCCTGGTAACATAAAGAATGACATCTTTAGAAGGCCCTGTCCCTGTGTTTTTTCAACCTCTTTTGTGGCCGGAAGAGTGGAGTTACCTTTATTCTCCTCCTTAGCTTGTTTTAGTGTCTCTTTGGGTTTCTTCTCTATATCAGTAATGGCGATGATAGTTTTCAGAGATGGATCAAATTCTCGGTCATCACAAATCATGCGAATAATCGGCCCGTTATTGTGATCAGGAAATAGGTTATTGGTCACGTTGGGAGCTTCTCCATCACTTAGTACCACCTTATTTTGTTCTATTAAGCTCTCAACTGCCCGCTTGAGGGTCCAAAAATCCTCAATGTCGTGTCCCTCGGCCCCTGAGTGATAGGCACATCGAGTACCTGGCCGGTAAGAGGGGGATTATGGGTTTTGTTTATTTTGGGGTACAGGCTGCAACAGACCCATTTGGACCAGCTTCGAGAAAAGGCTAGAGTATGATTCGCCAATTGGTGTAAAGTTGGTCTTTCTGGGTGGTTCCTGGGGATTGTTTTGTGGAGGGAGAGGATTATACTGAGCTTTGCGAGGAGGGTTGTTTCTGGGTGGTGGAGCTCGGTTTTGATTATAGTGTTGTTGGGCATTAATTATTGGATAAGGTTGAGGCATTACGGCATACGCCGCATCTTAGTGGGGGTAGAAATGACGTGGGGTATTGGAAAAATACCCTCGGGGGATGTCGCGAGTTTCTTATACTGGAGGCCATCATTGTTGATTCCTCTTTCTTCTTCCTATTGGCTGCACTTCCTGACCCATTCTGGATTTCCTGGGAAGTTTCCCTAATGGCGGATTGGCTTAGAATACGATCGTTTTTCATACCGTTTTCAACTATCTCTCCGATTTTTATCGCTTCCGTAAATGGCTTGCCCATGGCGGACATCGTATTCTGGAAGTAGTCGGCCTCCTGAGCTTGTAAGAAAATGTTGACCATTTATGTCTCGTCCATCAGAGGTTTTACTCTGGCAGTTTGCTCAAGCCACTTAATAGTGTATTCCCTGAAACTTTCTGATGATTTCTTCTTGAGGTTGGACAAAGAATTCCTATCTGGTGCTATGTCCATGTTGTATTGAAATTGTCTGACAAAGTCCCGGGCTAGGTCATCCCATATATGCCAGTGGGATATATCTTGGTCCATGTACCACTCAGACGCAATCCCGGCCAAGCTCTCCTCTAAATACGCCATTAAAAGCTCTTCCTTTCCGCCTGCTCCCCTCAGCTGGTTGCAATATCTTTTTAGACGAGCAATGGGATCCCCGTGTCCGTCATATTTCTCAAACTTGGGGGTTTTAAACCCGAGGGGCAGGTGAATATGTGGGAACACGCACAAGTCGGCATAAGAAACACTTTTCTGACCACTTAATCCCTGTATGTTTTTGAGACTCTGCTCAATGCTTTTCATTTTTCGAGACATCTCTTCCTGCTCGGGGTTCCTTTTGTCTTGTCCCATGGCGGCTTCCTGCCGAGGTTACTGAGGGTATGAGTTTGGAGTAACATGAGTTGCATCCAGATGGAACGACGGTGTTTGAAAGGTAAAGGCTGACGGCTCGAAGTTTGGTCTAGCTACTGTTGGCGGCACTGTGGCAGAGGTTGGTGGTGCGGTAAAAATGCTGGAGGATACACCAGAAAATAGTGCCTGGGGGCGGAGCTCAGACGGCATTCCGGTGAAATGAGCTGACATAGTCGGGTACCCGAATGGGGTAGCTGGGTAACTGATAGGTATGTTGGAGGTTCCGCCTGTTCTGGGAACCAACTCAGGTAAACCAGGAATGGTGCTGGGCGATTCCCGACCATTAGACCAGACGTCCCACATTTCCAACATGCGGCGATGCAGTATTCTATTTTCTTCAGCCGCGACTGACTCAGATGCCGGGATGACCGATCTTGGGGCATCCTCAGAGGAGTTGATGATTGGCAGGTGACTTTCCGATGTCATCTCGACACTCCCTTTCGATCCTGTGAAGTATGGGTGTGAAGCCAGGTTACCGCAAAACCAACAACCTTTTAAAAATGACACCTTAAAAGTGAAATCATATTAACGAAACCGTTAGATTGAGGCATTCAAAATATAGGGAATCACACGTTGGGGGTATGCAATGCACCTGGGCAGTTAAACGCTTTCTACATGTCTTGTATCGGCTGAGCGTTTCATCCCGGCTTCTTTGAATTTTTTTTTTTGCTCTCTTTTTTTTTCAAAATTTCTTCCTTTCTTCTTCTAGACCGTCTTTCCCTTTTTAGGGCTATGATAGAATCCTACGTGGATTGCCTACGTATCACGACGCCGCGTGAATCAGATCATTACATAGTTCAAGTGAATAAATACAAAAGGAAATAAGCATTCTGTCTTCCAAGTTTCATTTCATTAAGTAAAACTTCAAATTTCATTCATTACAAAAGGCTCTGACTTACGTTATTGGAAATTTTAAAAACTACAAAAAGACTTAAAGTAGACTTATAAGACTGTAACAGGAAAACGAAATACAGACTCAAAAAGGGACATTATGAATACATAAGTGCCTCTATTGTTTCAGGGGCCTGCGGGACATCAGGCGGTCTCGCCTTGGGCCTGCGTGACATGTCTTGCTGGAGGCGATTCAAGTCATCCATTATCTGGCGGACGAAGATCATCACCACAGCGAAGAAGGTAGATCAGGTCATATCTTTACATTCTTGGCATTTTGTAACAACATAATCAGCGATTTCTCTGACCCTTTGTCTGATGATACCTTTTTCTTGGAGTAAGCGCCCGATCTGTTGGGATCTAGCCTCTAAAACCTGGGTGTCCTTATGGTTCTGTTCTTGCAACTGTTGCAAATCTTCCTCCAACTGAGTCATCATTGCATAACAGTGTTCCCTTTCTGCTTTGAATTTTTTTGCTTGTTTAGCCATTTCATTTTCGAGGGTGGCAACCTTTTCTTTTAGGCCTGTGACTTCTTGGTCATATTTTCTTTTCAGCTTTTGAACAAACTTTGCTCTTTCCTCTGCATTTCTTGCCAATTTTGCTCGAGCTCTGGTCAATTACTCCTAAGCTCTGTCCAAATCGTCCCCATAGTCGCACACTTTTTGTCTAAGACTATTGATATGTCTTTAATTAGTTCTACTTCTTTATGGATTCTCAGGAGCTATTTTCATTTTTTGGATCTGGGCTCGGAGAGACTCATTTTCTTTGATCAACCTGTTTTTCTCCCCTTCAGCTGTGGCGGTTTGCAAACTGTTTTCAAATTTGATATATCTGATCTGGGCTTCGAATTTGCTTATTGTGGCCCTGTAGTTGTTCTCTTTTCCCAACCGGCCCCAAGGCTCTTGCGCTTCATCGGTAAACTTTTGTACGTGGGGCCTCTTAGCGGGCCATTCCGGCTCTTGGTGCTCTATACCCCTTCTACCATACCAAGTGGTGTAGCCAGGCTCTACCTCACCTCTGGATAAATCCCCCACTCGAGTTTATGGCTCCAAAATTCTACACTGATGCCAAATCTGGCGGACCCTATGCTCCGGAAATGCGGCTCTTGGGCACAATTCAATGACTTGCCGACTTAGGTCTTCATCGTGTGGCACATTTTGATGCCTTCCTAATTGTCGTAAGACTCAATGTGGGGCATACGGTTGAATACTTCGGAGACCCATCAACAGAAGATAACATATTTCGGCTGACATATAGATGACTTCATTGATAGGGAGCCAACCGAATGTCCATTCAATTTGGTCGGCAATCAAAGAACTCAAGTGTGCAAGCCAGGCTTATGTGCCTTCTTGAAATTCATGCCCCTCTAGCCGAGTCCTATATTATTCAATGCAATTTAGGCCAGTCAGACCGTAATTCATATACCCTGGGTGACGGCAGAGATGTTCGATCATCCAGATTTGTAGGAGTAGATTGCAGCCCTCGAAGAACTTTCCTCCGGATTGGCAAACAGTTAAGGCACAATAGATTTTTGCCACGATCATTGGTACAAGAGTGCCATTAGACTTTTTTATCATGAAGTCAGCTACTCCTACGAGTCCAATATCTATACATCCATCGCTCCTCGGGCAGATTAGGATACCCAAGAATGCTACCACAAAGGCCAATCCCCAGCGGGCCTCCCATTTAGTTTGACTCCCGTGGTGGGTTAAACCGGTGTTCATAGCTTCAAAACCCCGAGGATCCACGTAACGACGGTAAAGGAAGTAAGATGTGCAGAATCCCTCAGATAAGTTCGAATCTTAGATTTCCCGACTGATGCTCAGAAGGTTCAGGAATTTGTGAGGAGTCACAACTCAGGGTGCTACCGGATAAAGGCTTTTGATATTCTCATTGAGGCCAGCATACCCCACTATCTCTTCCAGTATGGGTGTCAATTAAAAATCCGAGAAATGAAACACATTGTGTGCGGGATCCCAGAATGGTATTAGAGCCTCAATCATGTCCAACCTCGGCTTAATCTTCAAAAGGCCGGTGAGCCCGCCTAAAGCTTTTACCACGGCACCTCTACTGACCTCCCCCAGGTTTCTCTACCACATATGGAGTCCTATGAGAATTTCCTCTACAACATTAAAGGGGATATTTCAACGGTGCTCATCCTGCACATTTATTTAGGTGATTGGTTAAGAAAAAGCAAAAACCATGATTTATTTTTGACCAAAGAGAAAAAGGTGCTACCTTTGCAAAGAGCCTATAACTAACTGAAAATGGACCATCTTTGCAAATACGGCCCTTCAGCACTTCGGGAAGGAAGATTTTAGGGCTGTGTTTGCTAATTGGGCCAAAAATTTGAAAAAGACCATAGGTGGCTATTCTTGCAAAAACAGCTTTCTGGCGCCCCGTTGGGACATTTTGGCTGCTTAAACAAGAACGGCATCACCTTTATTTATGACCATATTTTTTGAAAGATAAGGTTGGACCCGATGAGGGTTGCGTATGTATCCTACACCGACAGAAATCAAACAATGCGTAGTTTGGAAAATTTTGACACGATTTGAAAAACATGCACTGACTCATTTCCTTTTTCCATTTTCTGTTCTCCATTATTCAAAATCTTGGCAGAGTTTCGAGAAAATTTTGAATATCGGTGTTTTTTTTTCAAAAATCGGAAAATTTATATTCTATTTCGCTCTTCGTTTTTCTGACATTTCTTTTATTTAGCCATTCGACAAACAAGACAAAACAAAATAATGTACACATAGCCAGGTAGGATGCATCAGTATGGTCTTTATTTTCATGTTCACCTGTCCTAGACGGACCCAACCCCTGTGTTGAGTCCCCTAAGTCAAATGCACATGATGCAGATAATTATTCCTACTAGGGATTCGACATGAGGCTATGTTATTCTAAGTTTAAATATTGGGGTTTTTTTCTAGACCAGGCTTACCCGAGCGGACAGCTCGAGCCGGGGAGGGGGGGCAGCGTACCGGGAATACAGAAGCTTCACTAGCTTTGCAACTTGTCCGAACCTCGTTCTAAAATTTGGACATGACTCTAACAGAAAATAAGTCACACGAAGTGCACACTTCCCAGATGATTTAGAAGACTCAGAGAGAAAGGGGGTTTCGGCACAATTTATATACAGTTCAGATAATATCAAAGCGGCATTTAGCAAATTAGGTTTAAACATGTAAAAATCAGGTAATAATGAAAGCCAAATATAACACCTACTCTAAGCTCAAATTCTTGAACCTCGAACCAGAGATTCTAGGTTCGGATCCCCAGCAGAGTCGCCAGAGCTGTCAAACCTCCTTTTTCTCCCGATAGGGGTGGGATAAGGGAGTTTTTCCACTTTAAGTGACATAAATCGAATTTGGGATTTATTTATTTAAATTCAGAGTCGCCACCCGGATTTTTACGGTGTTTCGGGACACCATTTGTTTATTGAAATCCCAAATCGAGGAAATTTTGACTCTGTTTAAAGTGTCTGCGAACCAGAAATCCGGATAAGGGATTCTGTTAACCCGGGAGAAGGTGTTAGGCACTCCCGAATTCTGTGGTTCTAGCACGGTCGCTTAACTATTGATATTTGGCCTAATTATCTAATGATTTACATATTTTAAACCTATTGTACATTTTTAAACCTTTTGAAACGCTTTTAATATTTATGAAATTATTGTGAAACAAGTCACGATTGTCATGCACTTGTCGTTTTGGACACATTGTAAATGCGCCACATGAAATGCACCCGCAATTTACAACGTGTGATTTTTATTATCATTCGGAGTTGTGGTCGGGGGCATGAGTTTCCACACCCGAGTGTGGATTACATAATCATGACTATGGTCATGATGGTTAAAATGCTTATTTGAAGCAATTGTCAATTATTCTCTAAGTTTTGTAATTTTGGTCTAAAAGAGGTACTTTTGGACTTCCAGGTATAAGTTTGTTCAAGGTCTTTTAGATCTAAATTTGGTTGCCTGAAAATCAAGGTCTAGTCCGTATTGAAATCTGGCCCAGATTCATACCTAAGTACTGGGCCAGTCGCGATTTTAGCTATTCCTAAACACCACTTGCTGGTTTTGAATTTGATTGACACGAACTGATTACGTGTATGATTGTTCTGAGTTATTTTAAAATTAAGTGTTTGAAGGTACAAGTTTAGAACAGGGGCTATTCTAGAAGGTATTAGAAATCTGGCTCAGTTTTCGTGCTAAGCGTACTGGGCCAGTACCTTTTATACAATTTCTAAAAACAGAAACATGTTGTCCGGCCCAAGATCCATCCACACCAAAACACATATATATACACCAGGAATTTGAACAAAATTTAAAGTTGTTTCTAACTAATTCAGATATATATTAATACTTTGGGAATTCAGTAAAATATCCAAATCATTGGGTTTATAACCCAGGCCCAATGACCTGGGCTCAGACTTGTTCAGGCTGACTGGGCCACTTTTACAAGTCTGACCCAATTTCCTATATTCAATTTAGTAATCTAAGTTATTGAAAATAACAAGATGATTCAGTTTATTACAACAATCCAGAATGAAGCGGGGAGGGAGATAGTGGTTTCACAAAGCTGAAACTTTTACATGGTCATAAAAATATAATTTCTTTATTATACATAAAAATAAATGTCCTAAACTAAGTAGCAATTCTAAATTATTGTTGCTTCAACCTTAATCACACTAGAGTTGCTCATAGCTTTAACCATAGGATCAAATACCTGCGATTTTACTGATTTTTCCAACAAAACATAAAAGATTATACATTATTCTGGGGTGAATCTGACCAATTGATGGTCAGATCCACCTCTTTAAATGTTATTATTGCACATACTTTCATTCTCTAGAAAGTCAAAGAAAGATTAAAACACATAATCTATTCATACGATCCAGAAAAAAGCAAGCCAATCACGATACACATAGTCTAAAAAAAACTAAAGCTAAAACACAAATACACAGATATGGAAAGAGTTCAAAGCAAACATAATTCATTTCATCTAAAAGAGAAAATGGTTACATACCTTTTAAGGAGAAAAGAAAAGCCAGAAAAAGGGACCAAATAAAGGTTAGAAAGCAGCACGATTTAAGAGCTCAAATAACAGCAGAAATAGACCAGCAAGATCCTAGAATAACACCAAGGAAAAAACAGCTTTGATGGATCAGTTTTGAAGCAGAAAATTTATAGCTAAGAAACCAGTTTTTCAACTAGAAGAGAACCAAATTTTCAGCATATTTTGTGCTCATCTTTATATTTTCAGAATGTTCTTTGTGCCTTTTCAAAGTAAAAATGTATTTTTCAGAGTAGTGTGTGTGCAGATTTTTTTTTTCTTGTATTTTTCTTCTGTGAAATCTGTCTCAAAATCAGTGGCAAAATAGCGTCTAAAATCTCTGTCTAAAATGTGTCTTTTTCAGAGAATAGGGTATGGTATTTATAGGGATTTTTTAGGTAACATCTCATCAGCATATTCCTTATCTAATTGGGCTGAAAATAGTATAGGTACAACTGTCTAACCTTATCATATTGGACAAATGTACCTCCTTCTAGAACATTCCTATTAATTTCAGCTCTTATCCCCTTTTAGAATTATTGTTTTACCCTTAAATCTGATTTTCTGATATTTTCCTAAATCTAGAAGTTTCTTGAGTTGTTACACCCAAGATTCTTCAATTGAAAGTCCTATATTACCCCTTAGTGTCCTTAAAATTACTCTTTTATTAATTAAGGATTAGGTTATTAGCTTATTAGATGTTGACTGTTTTTTATCCTAATTGAGTGGTTAGTTCAATAGTTAACCACTAATGAAATTGAATTTAGACTAACTCTTAGCTTAATATGTAATTAGCTTAATTATTTGTCTAAGTTAGGAATTAGGTTGATTCAAGTGATTCGAGAGGTTGAGTCATTAGACTTAGTTAATCATCATATATTATGACTTAATCTTAGTTTCAACCTAAGCTTAGTCTAACCAGTCAAGTATAACTAATCCTTCCATTAAATGGTCAGAGATCAGAATTCTTACTGACTCGCAAATAGCTATTTAATGATGAACCAATTAAATCAGTGATTAATCTCAAACAAACAGTTACTATGCATGTTCATGAC
Organism: Nicotiana knightiana; assembly: GCA_005239525.1. Classification (NCBI taxonomy): domain Eukaryota; kingdom Viridiplantae; phylum Streptophyta; class Magnoliopsida; order Solanales; family Solanaceae; genus Nicotiana; species Nicotiana knightiana. The sequence goes on along the minus strand of ML425627.1, from coordinate 34,508 downwards.
TAACAGGCAATTATATATGCAAAATCTAACCTAGGGTCTAAATTAGATCAATCTATAATTAACACTTGGAAATTGGTAACAGTACATGTGTACACTATTAGTGACTAACACACAATGATTGTTATACTTCTTTACTGGAGGAAATAGTCAGGAAAAAAAATTGGAAAATTTAAAACTAACATTAACACTAAACTTATAATTGATTCCAAGTAGTCTCTAATTAATAAAGAAGATGGAAACAGAAGAAACATGAACCAATCAGTCTTAATTAGTATTCTGACCTAATTGTTATTCTAAAAATGGTCAAGATTCAAGGAATCACAAGAGAGCCATCAAATCGAACTCAAATTTGCAAATCAAACACTGATTTTAGTACACACTTTTAGCATAGATTAATTTATAATTTTAGCATTCACAACAGGTTTAAGCAAGATCATGAAACCCTAATCAATAAGCAATTAATATCAAACTAGATTTAAGTGGTTCTTATACAATTAATTAACTGAGTCATGCATGGAAGTAATTAAAGTTTACCCTAAAATAATCAACTAAAAAAAGTATTATACGGGAAAACCTAAAACTAAACCAAACAAATGACTTTAACATAAAAATAACTAAAGGAATAGAAAGGAGAGTGTAATGACTCGGCCGGTCGTTTTGAGCTCTAGCATGTCGTTCTGCGGTTTGAAGTCGTGAGCAGCTCCATTTCAGGTATTATGACTTTTATTCATGGTCGGAATTGAATTTCGGGAAGTTTAGAGTTGATTTGGAAAGAGAATTCTCATTTCAGAAGCCTTAAGTTAGAAGAATCAACTAAGATTGGAATTTTGAGTAAACGACCTCCGAATCAGGATTTGAAGGTTCCTGCAGGTTCGTATGATGATTTTGGAATTATGCGTATGTCCGGATCGGGTTTTGAATAATCCGAGAGCGTTTCGATGCATATTGTGGAAGTCAGCATTTTTGAAGAAATTTCCTAAGTTTGGCCTGAAGCGCATTTCAGTGATGTTGATGTCCGTTTGGGATTCCGAGTCTAGGAATAGCTTTGTATGGTGATTCTGGAGTTGGGAGCGCGATCGGAAGTGAATTTGGATGTCCATAGGTCATTTGGAGTCATTTGGCTAAAGATAAAAATTTGAAGGTTTTTGAGAAATCCGACCAGAAGTGGAAATTTTGATATCGGGGTTAGAATGCGATTTCGGAAGTTGGAGCAGGTCCGTAATGTCAAATATGACTTGTGTGCAAAATTTAAGGTCAATCGGACGTGATTTGATAGGTTTCGGCATCGAATGTGAAAGTTTGAAAGTTCTAAGTTCATTAAGCTTGAATCGAGCCGCGATTCATGATTTCGGCGTTGTTTGATGTGATTTTGAGGCTCGACTAAGTTTGAATGAGGTATTGGGTCTGGTTGGTAGTTTTGGTTGAGGTCTCGAGAGCCTCGGGCGTGTTTCGGATGCTCAACGGGTCAATTTTTGCCTTGAGAGGGTTGCTGGTTTTCTGGTGTGAGTGCAGCAGGTATTTACTTTATGTGATCGCGTTAGTGGGTGTGCGATCGCATAGAAGGATTTGGAGGCTTCTTGGTTTTTGAATGTGAGATCGTGGGTAGTTTTTTGCGATCGCATAGAAGGATTTGTGAAGGTTGCTGGGTTGTCCTATGCGATCACAGGGTCTGGTGTGCGAACGCATAGAGGAAAAAGGAGCTGGGGTGCTGGGGGCCCTTTGGCCTATGCAAACGCGGGTAGGGGACCGCGATCACGGAGTGTTGGCTTGGGGAAGCTCTGCGAACGCGCTCGTGGGTATGCAAACGTAGAGAGTAATTGGGGCCTGGGCAGATTAGTTTATAGGCAAAACTTGTGGCCATTTCTTCATTTCTTTTCTTTGGTCGATTTTGGAGGAGCTTCAAGAGAGGATTTCTTAATGCAATGTCTAGATAAGTAAATTCCTCCCGTTTTTAAGTTAAATACAAGATTATATGCATGAATTAGACATGGAAATTTGTAGGAAATTGGGAAATCTTAAAGGAAACTAGGAAATGGTAATTTAGATTTTTTAGCCACGAATTTGAGCATGACATTTAGAGTAAATTGTATATTTGAATTGGTAAAGCTATGGGTAGAATGTATCTTCGAGAAATTTCGGATTCCGGGCACGTGGGCCCGAGGGCATTTTGGTCATTTCACTGAGCGGAGTTGGGGCATTATATAATTTGGAATTGTTGCAAATATTAGAGTATATTTTCATTGGTTTGGATAGATTCGGAGCATTGTGCAACGATTTGAGTCATCGGAAGGTCTTGGAGGCCGGTTATGGAATTTCGGAGCGAGGAAAGTCTCCTTTCTAACTTTGTGAGGGGGAATTATCCCCCTAGGTGAACTAATTAAGTATGTGTTACTATCTGCGGGGGCTACGCACGCACGAGGTGATGGGAGTCCGTACGTTGCTACTATTATGCCACGTCCGGGTAGCCTAGGACCCACTAGCATGCCTTACCTGTTATATCTGTGATCTTGTCTGTGATATTAGACTGCTAATATAACCGAAATTGTAATTGAATGACTAAGGAAGATTAGAGTTTATTTTTCTAAACCATCTAAAAAGATAATTGATTTCCTTCGGGGGCAATTGTATTCCGGATAAGGTTGTATTATCAAACATTATAAAAACTTGGCAAGTGAATTTAGAAAAAGGATTTAAACACTATTTTATGGTTTTTAAAAGAGAAATCTGTCATTTACTTGAGTATTTGTTTTCCCGACGTATTCGGGGTGGACTGTTGATTGTGCCTGACTGCATGTGACCGCTTCGCAATTTACATTCCGCGAGCGGAGTGTTATTTCCCCCACTCTCATGGGAGCGGGTCGTACGCCACGGCGGATTGAAAGATGCACTTTTGGTACGGGTCGTTCGATCCTCGGCAGTGCATAGACATGAGTATTTTATTGAGAGATGCACTTTTGGTACGGGCCGTTCGATCCTCGGCAGTGCATAACCATGAGTATTTTATTGAGAGATGCACTTTTGGTACGGGCCGTTCGATCCCCGGCTGTGCATAGACATGAGTATTTTATTGGGAGGTGCACTTTTGGTACGGGCCGTTGATCCTCGGCAGTGCACAAAGATGATTATTATGACGACTCAGGCCGGTTGTCCTTATCCCGTATACGCATGCTAAATTGTTAAATATTTTTCATGGATTTTTAAAATTGACTAGATATTTGGGGGGAAAACAGAGAGGAAATTATTTATTTAAAATATTTGGGGGAAAATGAGGAAGTGGTAACTGTTTGTTATTTCCAGTATTTACTTGGATTTCAGTACCTTATATATATTGCTGCTTTACTACCCCTACATGCCTACTGTGTTCATCATATGCTGTTAATTAATTTGCTGGACCTTAGTGAGTGTCTAATTAGACCTCTCGTCACTACCTCTCTGAGTTTAGGCGGGCGACTTACTAAGTACACGTTGTTTTTGTACTCATGCTACACTTGTTGTGAATTTTTATTGCACATGTACCTTCATAGTTACATGGCTGGTTGGAGACTTAGGTGAGCTGCATCATCCGGAGGCAATCCGCAGCTGACAGAGTCTCCCCCGTACTGTATTTTTTATTTATTTTAAATTTCCTTGTCCAATTTGTATTTCGGACAGGCTTTGTGATGATTGTATAAATTCTTAGAGATCGTTCATGTACTTGTGACACCGGGTTCTGGGATGTGTTGGTATATATTTGCTAAAGTGTAATATTTAAGCTATTGTTTTACTTGACAGATTTTATTTAGTTAATATGTAATAAAGTGAAAGGAAGTTCCTTTCATAAATGTTAAAACAAGAAAATTATTTCAACTAATTACTGATTGGCTTGCCTGACAATGATGTCCGGCGCCATCACGGCCTTAGGGATTTTGGGTCGTGACAACATTGTATCAGAGCACTAGGTTCCCTTAGGTCTCACGAGTCATGAGCAAGTCTAGTAGAGTCTTGCGGATAAGTACGGAGACGTCTGTACTTATCTTCGAGAGGCTACGTGACTGTTAGGAGTACTTCCCTTCTTGATTCCTCATCGTGCGATTCGATTCCCTTAAGGCATATGCCTAAGTTTATTCTTACTTAATCTTACGCGTCGCGAAGCACTTGCTGTGAATCAGGAACTTGAGGAATTGAAATGGTGCTACGGATGTAATTCGAGATGTTTCCATGTATAATTGGTTGGGGCTGTTGTTATGGCCCTGCAAAAGAATAATATCTTGTTTCAGCTCAGTAGTTGTGTTTCTGAGAGCGTTAAGGCTATGATCAGGTAGTGATGATGCTTGCGATTGGTTATCGTGTGATGTCGATATGATGATAGAATGCTTGCCTGTATGTTGGGGGTGATGAATGGTTTGAAGGGAGGTCTTCTCAGAGTGTGATTTCGAGATTTCGGTATTTTAGTTCCGTCAGAGGAAAGGCATTTGGGTTATGAATGGTCCAGTTGGGGTTAATAAAGTAGTAAGGCTTGGTGTCTTCAAGTGAGGTGGGATATGCACCTGTGACGTGAAGTCGTCGTCATTGATCGAATGGAATGTGTTAAGTTTGTTGGTGCTATGGTTTCCTTGGTTGCGTGGGGTCAGAGTATTGAGAAGAAGTATTGAAGAATGCGGTTGGCAGAGAATGGTCCTGAAGTGAGGCTAGGTGGTGGCTCCACTGCTAGGAGGCCAGGTGTAAGAAGCGAAAGTCGAGCAGTCGCAAAGTGGGGGAGCGGCATCATAGCTTGGAATTGGAAGATCGTGCATTTAATGGATGTCCATGCGGAGCGAACGGACTAGTAAAGTTGGTAAATTAAGCAGCGCGTAGGATGGGGTATTGAAGTCGCAGAGCATGCATTTCAGCATCGTTGGAAGGTGTCCGCGGGTGATTTCCACAGGTGGGTCATCTCCTGTGAATAGGGTAGCGGTAGCATGGTTGGCAGGTCTCGGTGAGGGGTTCTAGTGGATATTCAGTAGGAGGCGGAATGTGTGAATGATTCTAGAGAATTTGAGTATTTAGGGAGTGCTAGCCAGAGAATTTGGAAGAATTTGGACGGATTGGTTGAGCAAGATTGCGTTATCAAAGGAGAAAGGATCTCGGCAGGGTCTAGAGTGGTGCAAGGAGTAGGTTTGGGCTATGTGGGGGAGTCACACCATCTGCAGTTGGGTTGTAGTGTTGTCTTCTCATAGGGTTGCGGATTGTCGGCGTGTTGGCAAGTTATTTCAGCTAAGGGAAAGGAGTAAAATGGTGATTGTGCGTGGGATTTGATGAATGTGTGCAAAAGTTAGCCCTGTCGGGCCAGGGTTAGGCTTTGGAAGATTCAGAATTTTGCTTAAGGCATAGGAGAGTTGTCAGGGTAGTGACTCAGTCGTGATTTAAGGAAAAGGGTGTTCAGGTGCTAGAAGAGCCTTGGAGGTGATTGTATTCGGGGCCAGTCAGAGTGGGTGACTCTCAATAGCGGCCCTAGTGAATTCAAAAGTTAAGAATGCGGCGTTTAAGGGTCTCAAGCAGCAGTATGATCGAGAATCGAGATTTTGCAGAGTAATTAATGAGAAAAAGGAGGATGGTTGGAATGTTCTATGACATGTTTCAGCATGAAAGATAATATTGGAGGAGTGAGAGAAATAAACTCCGGATTGTAGAAAGATTATCAGGAGGGTATGAGACGGGTTGCGGGATTTAGGCAGCATAGTCTCGTGAATCAAGGTCATTCGGGATGAGTGAGGGTTGAGTTTGCTATAAGTTGAAGGAAGTTGTTATTATTCCTGAGGAAAATAAATATGATTAAAAGCAAATAGATTGATTAGACATGGTTGAAATGGCACATTTACGGCAGTGATCGGTTCCTTTGATGTGATTAAGTTATGCAGGTGGTTTGTGCCGGTGTGTGCGAGGCTTGTCGGCCGTCGTAATGGATTTCATGTGGGAGCATTTGAGTGTTATGGCCTGTTAGGTGTAGGCGGACCCTGAAAGGGTTATGGTGGTATAGACTACTACTTAAGGATTTGCATGTTGGGTGATTGTGGGAATTCACTCGTGTGTTGAGATGGTACTCTTGAATTGAGTTAAGTAAAAGGTTTCTATATGATGAAGTGTTCACCCTATTGATGGTTAAGCAATTATGATGGAATTCTTGCGCTACCTCATGTTGGCATGTTAGGTGCGGTAAGCAGTATGTTGTAACTGGGAGTGAGAATCGAGATGCGATTCAGTGTTGACGAGGATGTCATGAGCTCGGATGAGCAAGAATAAGGGATTTGAAAGTTCAGAGTAGGCTGGTGTTATCATCAGTGTCACCTGAGATCGATATTCGGTGAAAGAGACTTTGAATCCTGGTCATGGGTTCTTGATGTGTCTTGTTGCCTTGTGTGGAAGGTCGTGGAAGCATGACCGCGAAAATATTATATAAGTGTGACATGTAGTCACTTGAAGGATTGAAGATTTGGACTGAGTATAAGGAAGTGCAATATTGTTTATTTGAGAATTTGTGTCTGGAGGGCGTTCAGTTCAGTTGATTGTGGATTATGGGTGTTTGTCCCGGCGATGATGGTTGTTCTCGTGTATTATGAGAGAAATTGGGTTAATATGGACCCAGGTAAAAGCTATTAGCTTAGTTTGGTGCGAGCAAGGTAGACTCGATGTTTGTGGATGGATTTAAATATGATTATGGGCTCCGTATGAGCCAGGCATGTTTATTTCAGTAGAGCGCTTTTCATGGAGAGGTATTAGAACAGTATATGATGCTCCATCTTCGTCAAATTCAGGTGATCTTATGGATGTGCCATGTGAGTTGTGAAACGGCTTGATAATTTCCTATGTGTTGAGGTCCCGCGTAGTGGGGATGTTATGTAAACATGATAGCTCTTGAGATCCAGAGTGTATATATATATATCTCACCTCATTTGTGCTTGAGTTTTGTAGCATGAGTCTCTATCAGTCTCCCCAGGATGGTATTATTCCCTTAGCGTGCTTGTGACCGATATTCGGTAATGTGTAATAGTGAGCAATTCAGCTCCGTATATATTTCCTTATGTGAGTTTTATGATGGGATCGGGTGGCACGCCGCCACGGGTATGTATTTGGATCGGGTTGCACGCCGCAACAGTGTGATGATGAGAAGGGTTAATGCATATTTATTTTCTTATGTTTTACTTCCCATTTTCTGAGAAAAAAATTCATACTAGTTGCGTGAGTTGAATAGTCTCTTCCTGAGTCATTTCTTATCTATCATGTTCGAGTTATGGCCTATCGGCGCGATGTGGTATTATGTGAGGCTGTTGGTCATGTTTGGGGTGATTTGTTGCCTGAGCAGTTCATACTGGGTAGGATGAGATTATCGGATCGGGGATCAGTGTGGTAAGGTTATGTGAAGTGTATATTAAAGAACAAATACCATTATCTAGGTTCATAGCAGGGTGTATGCATATTTGTTATGAGATGCATCGAGGGCACCAGATTCGTGAAATTTTGGCTATTAAGATTCAGGGAGTGCCATTGTGGTCAGATGATGAGTTATGCGGTGCATGGTGCTGATTCAGAAAAAGTATGTGGTCATGTTCTGGTATATCGGGTGGTGGATGATACGGTGTTTATGTATTGGAACTAGGCCTGACAGAGAAAATTTCAGGTATTGGAACTAGGTTCTGAGCTTATTACATGGATAAAAGAAGGAATCTTCAGATTTGATCAGGCTAATGTACTCAACTGGGTTGTGGTAGCACGGGCTCGAGGTGTTAAACAGTGATTTCAGATAACTCCAGAGAAGTTCTTAGCACGTTCGAGGACGAACTTCGGTTTAAGTGGGGGAGAATGTAACAACCCGACCGGTCGTTTTGAGCTCTAGCGCGTCGTTCTGCGGTTTGAAGTCGTGAGCAGCTCCATTTCAGGTATTATGACTTGTAGGTGTGGTCGGAATTGAATTTCGGGAAGTTTAGAGTTGATTTGGAAAGAGAATTCTCATTTCATAAGCCTTAAGTTGGAAGAATCAACTAAGATTGGAATTTTGAGTAAACGACCTCTGAATAAGGATTTAAAGTTTCCTGTAGGTTCGTATGATGATTTTGGACTTGGGCGTATGTCCAGATCGGGTTTTGGATAACCCGGGAGCATTTCGATGCATATTGTGGAAGTCAGTATTTTTGAAGAAAGTTCCTAAGTTTGGCCTGAAGAGCATTTCAGTGATGTTGATGTCCATTTGGGATTCCGAGTCTGGGAATAGCTTCGTATGGTGATTCTGGAGTTGGGAGCGCGATCGAAAGTGAATTTTGATGTCCGTAGGTCATTTTGGAGTCATTTGGCTAAGATAGAAATTTGAAGGTTTTTGAGAAATCCGACCGGAAGTGGAAATTTTGATATCGGGGTCGGAATGCGATTTCGGAAATCGGAGCAGGTCCGCAATGTTGAATATGACTTGTGTGCAAAATTTAAGGTCAATCAGACGTGATTTGATAGGTTTCGGCATCGAACGTGGAAGTTTGAAAGTTCTAAGTTCATTAAGCTTGAATCGGGCTGCGATTCGTGATTTCGGCATTGTTAGATGTGATTTCGAGGCTCGACTAAGTTCGAATGAGATATTGGGTCTGGTTGGTAGTTTTGGTTGAGGTCTCGGAGGCCTCGGGCCTATTTCGGATGCTCAACGGATCGATTTTTTCCTTTAGAGGGTTGCTGGTTTTCTAGTGTGAGTGCAGCAGGTATTTACTCTATGCGATCGCGTGAGTGGGTGTGCGATCGCATAGAAGGATTTGGAGGTTGCTTGGTTTTATCCTGTGCGATCGCGGGTAGTTGTTTGCGATCGCATAGAAGGATTTGTGAAGGCTACTGGGTTGTCCTATGCGATCGCAGGGTCTGGTGTGCGAACGCATAGAGGAAAAGGGAGTTAGGGGCCTGGGGGACCTTTGGCCTATGCGAACGCGGGTAGGGGACCTCGATCGTGGAGTGTTGGCTTGGGGAAGCTCCGCGAACGCGCTCGTGGGTATGCGAACGCAGAGAGTAATTGGGGCCTGGGCAGATTAGTTTATAGGCAAAATTTGTGGCCATTTCTTCCTTGCTTTGGTCGATTTTGGAGGAGCTTCAAGAGAGGATTTCTTCATGCAATGTCTAGGTAAGTAAATTCCTCTCGTTTTTAACTTAAATACAAGATTATATGCATGAATTAGACATGGAAATTGGTAGGAAATTGGAAAATCTTAAAGGAACCTAGGAAATGGTAATTTGGAATTTAAGCCACGAATTTGAGCATGGAATTTAGAGTAAATTGTATATTTGAACTTGTAAAGTTATGGGTAGAATGTTTCTTCGAGAAATTTCGGATTCCAGGCACGTGGGCCCGAGGGAATTTTGGTCATTTCACTGAACGGAGTTGGGGCATTATATAATTTGGAATTGTTGCAAATATTAGAGTATATTTTCATTGGTTTGTCATTCTTTGGATAGTTTCGGAGCGTTGTGCAACGGTTTGAGTCATCGGAAGGGCTTGGAGGCCGGTTATGGAACTTCAGAGCGAGGTAAGTCTCATTTTCTAACTTGGTGAGGGGGAATTATCCCACTTGGTGACGGGAGTCCGTGCGTAGCTACTATTATGCCACGTCCAGGTAGCCTAGGACCCACTAGCATGCCTTACCTGTTATACCTGTGATCTTGTCTGTGATATTAGACTACTAATATAACCGAAATTGTAATTGAATGACTAAGGAATATTAGAGTTTATTTTTCTAAACCATCTAAAAAGAGAATTGATTTCCTTCGCGGGCAATTGTATTTCCGGATAAGGTTGTATTATCAGACATTATAAAAACTTGACAACTGAATTTCGAAAAAGGATTTAAAAACTATTTTATGGTTTTTAAAAGAGAAATCTGTCATTTACTTGAGTATTTGTTTTCCCGACATATTCGGGGTGGACTGTTGATTGTGCCTGATTGCATATGACCACTTCGCAATTTACATTCCGCGAGCGGAGTGTTATTTCCCCCACTCTCATGGGAGTGGGACGTACGCCACGGCGGATTGAAAGATGCACTTTTGGTACGGGTCGTTCGATCCTCGGCAGTGCATAGACATGAGTATTTTATTGAGAGATGCACTTTTGGTACGGACCGTTCGATCCTCGGTGGTGCATAGACATGAGTATTTTATTGAGAGATGCACTTTTGGTACGGGCAATTCGATCCTCGGCAGTGCATAGATATGAGTATTTTATTGAGAGGTGCACTTTTGGTACGGGCCGTTCGATCCTCGGCAGTGCACAAAGATGACTATTATGACGGCTTAGGCCGGTTGTCCTAATCTTGTATGCGCATGCTAAATTGTTAAATGTTTTTCATGGATTTTTAAAAGTGACCAGATATTTGGGGGAAAACAGAGAAGAAATTGTTTATTTAAAATATTTGGGGGAAAATGAGGAAGTGGTAACTATTTGTTATTTCCAGTATTTACTTGGATTTCAGTGCCTTATATATATTGCTGCTTTACTACCCCTACATGCCTACCGTGTTCATCATATGTTGTTAATTAATTTGCTGGCCCTTAGTGAGTGTCTAATTCGACCTCTCGTCACTACCTCTCTGAGGTTAGACGAGCGACTTACGGAGTACACGTTGTTTTTGTACTCATGCTACACCTGTTGTGCATTTTTATTGCACATGTACCTTCATAGTTACATGGTTGGTTGGAGACTTATGCGAGCTGTACCATCCGGTGGCGATCCGCAGCTGACAGAGTCTCCCCCGTACTGTATTTATTTTTATTTTTAATTTCCTTGTCCAATTTGTATTTCGGACAGGCTTTGTGATGATTGTATAAATTCTTAGAAATCGCTCATGTACTTGTGACACCGGGTTCTGGGATCTGTTGGGATATATTTGCTAAAGTGTAATATTTAAGCTATTATTTTACTTGACAATGATGTCCGGCGCCATCACGACCTTAGGGATTTTGGGTCGTGACAGAGAGGGTACCAGTCGACTATAACAACTTTGGTCGGATTCCGGTGGCTTCAAATTGAATCGAACTCTCGTGAATCACTTGTTCTTGTGAAGAGCAAGCGACTCACGTAAGTCTGAGCCAACGAGGTTCTCTGAATCGGCAGGGACGGATTTTTAGGGTTTTAAGCTTTTTTTTAGATCTGAAATTACTCTTTATTGGTGGGGTTTTTGGTGAAAGTAATGGTAAGACGGGGTTTAGGGGAAAGAGAGGATTGTCTGGTGAAGATTTGGGGCCATTTAGTTGAGTTTCACCGTCGATAGGCGATTTACGGCCGGTGGAGGCGGTGAGTATTTGAGGGCGGCTAGGGTTTGGTCTAGGGAGAGAGACGAGAGAGTAGGGGGGTGTTCTGGGGGGTAGGGATTCGTTCGGACACTTATATAGCTTAGAGGGGGGAGTTTGGGAGTCGTTGGATCAAATCGATCCAATGGCTGGGATTGGAGGGGACAAAACGGGGTCGTTTGGGTAATATATGGGGCTAGCCGGTTAATGGGGTTTGGGCTGGAGTGTAATGGGTAGTGAGAAAGGGGTTTTGGGCCTGGGTGCATTGGCCCATGTCCGATTTTTGGTCTTTGGAACACTTAGGTTAAGTAATCAACCTAATTAAATCATTCTAATTAATAAAAATTAATTTTGACCTAATTTCATCTAATTATAGCTTAATTAATGAGTAAATTAAAGTGAAACTATTAGTTTTAATACTCATAATTATTTAAAGAATGAATTTTGTAATTTTCCTAATAAAATGATTGAATTAGGCAATTTAAACTAAAACTTAATTATGCAAGAAAAAAAAATAAAAAATTTAAAATGTTTTGTTATTCATAAATTTTAAAAGATGACTTACGACCATACAGTGCAAATAATTCACGAAAAACAATTAAGTTTAATAAAATTCCATAAAATTGAATTATTTATCAAATTTGTAGGAATATCTAATAAGGGAAAAATTACATGCTCACAGAACCTATGACGGTTCATGGGCTTCTCAAGAATTGTGTTGACAGCGACTTTTGCGCAGCTTTTCATGTCACGTCATTTAATGATCTAAAAGGACTGACGTCATAAAAGGATTTTCGAAGAGGCAAAAGGTCAAGACCATTTCTCATCTCTTCACTCTAAGAAACGCGGGACTATCTATATACTGCTAAAATCAGAGAGCCCGATTTTTCAGTCGTTTCGATAGGTAGAAGGCTCGAAGGTTCATGTTTTGGCCTCGAGGCAGTACATATCGAAGGTCCTCTACATTGAGGCAGTACATATCGAAGGTCCTAGACCTCGAGGCAGTGCAAATCGAAGGTCAACATGGAAAGGCGGGAAACACCCAAGAGGCACGTTGTTAAAGCTGACAAAATACACAAAACGGTACAAGCCCGTACCGTGGCATTAAATGGTTGTACCAGCCAGATCTCTTTGCATTAATTACACATGTACTATGTTGGGATTCCCCCTCATATATAAATGGGACCCTTTTCACTTTGTAACACACATGATATTCAATACAAGAACAAGAACATCCTCTGATCCCTAGCTAAAACATTCTCTACAATTGCTTCATTGATTTATTGCTTCTCGTTTATTGTGTTCTTCAATTATTCTTCATTTATTGCTTATTATTGATCATAAATAGGCTATTATTAAGGCATTCAATATTGTTATATTGTTATCGACAGCCCCCAGTCAGGCTTCTAGAGCTCGACCTCGAGGCCATTTCAACCACCCTCGAGACCGGTCCCTCCATTACCCGATTTGCGTAATCACGTTTTCTTTTGCTCTTGTTTCATTATTCTCACTTCATATTCAGCATCTACTGCCTAAGCAATCAACATTAAAATAGATCACGTATTTTTAAAACCGCATAATCAAATATAATTGTAATTACCATTTTCAAGGTAAGTAGAGACTGATCCAGATGAGCTCTGGAGGAAGGTACAGGCAAGGGAGTATTCTGTTGTTGATCACCTGAATAAGACTCCTGCCCAGATATCCATCCTGTCGTTGTTGCAAAATTCTGAAGCACATATGAATGCCCTAATGAAGGTACTGAATGAAGCATATGTTCCCAACAACATTGCTAGCGGAGAAATGTCCAATATGGTGGGACAAGTGTTGGAAAGCCATAAGATCACCTTCCATGAAGACGAATTGCCACCTGAAGGGTTAAGTCATAACAGGGCGCTGCACATCACAGTGCAATGTGAAGATAAATTCATCGCCAGGGTTTTGATAGATGGAGGATCCAGCCTCATCATTTGCCCGTTGACAACTCTAAAGAGGTTGGGCAAGGGTTTACATAAGATACGAGCAGGGACTATGAACGTGAAAGCGTTCGATGGGTCTCAAAGGGCCACGATCGGAGAAAATAACCTATGCTTGCAAATGGGTCCTACCTAGTTCGGTGTTGAATTCCAGGTGCTAGACATATCCTCCTCCTACAATCTATTGCTGGGATGACCTTGGATACACACCGCTGGAGATGTCGCATCCACTTTGCACCAAGCGGTAAAATTTGAGTGGAACCGTCAAGAAGTGATCATCCATGGAGATGGGAGCAACCCCATTTGCACCAGTCAGACTGTCTCGGTGGTAGAAAATAGAATGAAGTTAGGTGGAGAAACCTACCATCACATCGAGCGTGTTAACGCGATTGAAAATGATAAATGGTGGAGTAGAAAAATAGAGATTATACTGGCATGGGAAGGGTATGAACCTGGTAAGGTGCTTGGTAAAAATCTTCAAGGTATCTCCAAACCAGTACAACTGAAGCGCCATGGCACAACCTTCGGGCTCAGATATCAGTATACCGAGCAGGAATATCGGAATTGGTATCCAACATGGCGTGGCTTATACTAACCTCTTGCGCAACCCGTGTCGCACTTGAGTCAGACCTTCCATCAGGCCGATATCATATGGGGATCAGAGGAAGAAGAAGCATTGGCAGCATTGAATAATTCGTTCTTGGAAGATGATGATATGGACTGCTGTGTGATCGTTGAGGAGGAGGATGAGGAGGAAGACCCTACCATCCAAGTTGTGTAGAGAGGAGCATTCCTCAAGACCTTGACTGTTAGACCATCAAGGGCCCGATGAGTCCCGGGGTAGCAAGGCTGAATAGCATTGTTTACTTTTCTAAAAAATGATTTCCACTTTTGCATTTTTTCTTTTGTCTTAAATAATATTTTTCAATGTTCCAAAACGTTATTTGAGTCAATGAAAATCATTTTGTTTGACATTTTAAATGGCTTGATGTTTTATTATTACTATTTTTCTTTCATATGTTTATCCCTACAGCATTACTATTTCTTATCTTGATGAACCGACGACTATGACATGTAATGACACAACGCAACAAAAGGACAGTGATTCGGAAGAAATATAAGAAGAGGATGTAATAACTGAAATGATCATTAGAGAAGTAGTGAATTTTGAGAACAAGCCCAATTCCAACCTGGACGAGACCTAGATAGTCAACTTGGGAGACTCTGAAACCATCAAGGAAACCCGCATAAGCATCCATTTGTCACCGTCAGAGAAAGAAGAATGCACTCGGTTCCTGAAAGAATATGAGGATATCTTTGCATGGTCATACGACGATATGACAGGGTTGAGCAAATCCATAGTTTCTCACTAGTTACCTACAAATCCAATGTGTCCTCCAGTGAAGCAGAACTCAGGAAATTCAAGCCATACATGAGCCTGAAAATCAAGGAGGAAGTCACCAAGACAGTTCACGTCGGGGCAGCTGGTACTGAAACGGATCTTTCCACATCAAGATGAAGCCAAAGGGAAATTCTCTCCCAACTGGCAAGGTCCTTACATGGTTCACACAGTATTGACAGGAGGAGCACTCATACTCGCAGAGATAGACGGGGAAATTTGTCCAAAGCCTATCAACTCAGAAGACAGTCAAAAGATATTATGTGTAAAATCCCCTTATGCTTTTCTATGTTTTATATAACTACGCTCGACCTGATTCCCGTTTAAGAGGGGATACGTAGGAAGCCCTGTGGGTTCGGTCACAATTCAATAAAATTTCTATTTTTTCCCAATATCAGAAACAGCGGCAGAATTTTGAGGAGGACCCTCAAAATTTCAAAGCAACTTCAGACAACCGCCGCGTACGGAGCAGTCAGAAAATTCATCTAGTTAACTAGGAAAGAATTTTGAGGAAGACCCTCAAAATTCTATGGCAGAAGAAGTCGCAATGTCTCTGATTATGTCACATTTACTGGTTCATCTAACTAATTTCTAAATTGTATACTACTATGTCTTTTTGAAAATTATGCACGCATACTTTTGAAAAAGGAAACTTTTCTTTAGAAAATGCTACCCTAATAGTTTGAATAGGATCTTCCGACAGAGCGGAGCAAATCGGACAAGCAAAGGCACGAACCAACCTCCCCCGCAAAACTCACAAATTTTTCTTTGGATGCAGGACTATATCACCATGATAAACACCGTCACAACGACGCAATCACTATGCATAAAACACATTGTCAGCTAAGAATACTACACTCTTACTCTTCTCTTTGCATGGGACTAAGCATTGTCCCAATCTTTGCATGAGACTAAGACCTGTCTCAACACCTGCATGAGGCTAAGCCCTGCCTCCCTATTTGCATAAGGCTAAGAACTGCCTTCATATTGCATGAGACTAAGCCCTATCTCAAACCATTTGCATGAGGCTAAGCCCTGCCTCCTGTCTGCATAAGGCTAAGCACTGCCTTCTCTTTGCATGGGACTAAGCACTGTCCAAAATCTTGCATGAGACTAAGCCCTGTATCAACACCTGCATGAGGCTAAGCCCTGCCTCCTATTTGCATAATTCTAAGCATTGCCTTCATCTTGCATGAGACTAAGCCCTGTCTCAAATCATCTGCATGAGGCTAAGCCCTGCCTCCTATTTGCATAAGGCTAAGAATTGCCTTCTCTTTGCATGGGACTAAGCCCTGTCCCGAATCTTGCATGAGGCTAAGCCTTGTATCTCTACTTGCATAAGGCTAAGAACTTCCTTTTCTTTGCATCGGACTAAGCACTGTCCCGAATCTTGCATAAGGCTAAGCACGACCTTCTCTTTGCATGGGACTAAACACTATCCCGAATCCCGCACGAGACTAAGCACTGTCTCTCTTGCATTGTTCTCTTCTCTCGGGCTAAGCTCTGCCCTCAACTTCACACAAGATTAAGATTTGTCTTGCTGCCTCCATCATCATGTCTCTGCAATTCATGGGCTAAAATATCGCCAACTGGTCCGAAGGCGTCATATTCCGAAGTCACTATCCTCATACTCGGAAGACGCCATGCCATGGCCTGAGGATCTCTCAAACTTGCACATCATTATTCAAAGGCGTCATGGTTCGGAGGCACCATTTTCACGGTCGGAGATGGAATGTGAATCCCTTACCTCACAACTCATGGCCCGGGACGTCATGGTCTAAGGACATCATCCTCAATCGTTCAAAGACAATTATCATGGTCTGAGGGGAATTTGCATCATGTCTAATTTACGCAAAGTTATACGCCTATACTTGCAGTACATCTTCTGATTTGCAGGTGACCCAGTGAATAACGATTATCCCAACAGGAGCAATCCCGCTCCAGTTCCTTCAATATATTTCGAAACCTGACCTCTCACAATAACCGTTTCACCTATTCAAAATCTTGTGTCCGTCCTTGTGATAGCTTCATCGGTTTATTTCACCGATAGATCCAGAACTACACGCGGCCTGATTCTTGTCAAACCAGGAATATTTAGGCAGCTCGGAAACCAAAGTGCAGCCTATATCTCTCAGATCACCTATTCGGTCAAAATTGGCCATCATATCTTTACCCGACAACTCTTTCATCCTTCCGGATAAAGAGGGCCAGTTGTTGATACCTAAATTTTCCCATATATATTTTCAAAATGCATATGTATTTTCAGAATAATGCATGAGCATCAATTAGCTTTTTTCATAATTTTTCTGTAATTTTAAAAGATTTTTAATTAATTTATCCCAGTATTTTATTATCTAAACAATTACTAATTGCATCACAAATGATTTTATAATAATTTTATTGCTTAATTTTTATCATTTATATTTAAATTAAGCTTTAATTATTTTATGCATAATTATGTTTACATCTTCAGGTTATAATTGCAATAACTTTGCAATATTAGCCCATGTGTGCATAATTACTTTATTTTTACACGGAAATGACTTTTTATATTTTATAATATTAAGTAATTATTTAAAATTATTTTCATACATAAATAGCATTTTTATCATTTATTAACTATTTTTATAAATTATTAAACTAAATGGGTATTTAACATATAGCCTCTTTTATGAATTTTTATCGGACCTTAGCCCAATAACTACCCCAGCCCAATACCCTAACCTTAACCAATACCCATAACCCAAACCCAATAACCCAATTGTTATAACCCGCCCCAACCCCAAATTTAATCCTAGCCGTTGATCTCAGAAGATCAACGGTCCAGGAAAATCTTTCCATTTTTAATTAACCAAACGACCTAAACCCCACTCACTTTTCCAAATACGCCGCCTTAAAACCCCTTCCCTCCTCTCTTCTCTCTCACCCTCCTTCTAAACCTAGCCTGCCGTCACTGAAACCTCTTTGATTCATGGGTTCTTTCTTCAATCTCAGGCTCTATCCGGCCTCCTATCTCTGCTGGTTGTTCGATTTTCATGTTACTTGAGGATAATCTCAAGAAGCCCGAGCCAGATTTGGTTCAAATCTCTCATGTTCTCGATTAATCTGTCTGTATTCACCCCCTTGTTTGTGAGTATTATCACTTTTGTGTTTTTATGGCTTCAAATCTCTAGTTTAAACAAGATTTTACACCTTTATTTATTTTTTGTACAAACCTAACTATTTCTGGTCAAATCAGTTCAGACCTCTTTAGATCTGAAGCGGTTTGAGTTTGTTTGGTATTTTTCCTTTAAGATTCTTCTGTTTTTACTACTTTCAACCGATTATATTTTTCCCTAAAACCTTGGGTTTTGATATTTCAAGAGGTTTCTGCAAAAATGTTTAAAACGTTTAAATGTTCAACTCTGGTTTTCTTCTTTACTGTTTGACCGATTTCTTTTACTTGAGTTTCATCTCTATGTCTTTACACCTTAGGGTTTTTTATTATTTGACTGTTGGTTATAATGTTTTGCCCGTTTACTGTGGCTCTGTCAATTAAAGTGATTAACTTCTTTACTTGCTTAATTAGGGTTCAGAAATTGTGCTTTCCTTTTAAAAATGATATCTCCTTGACAGATTTTTACCTATTCTTACCTTATGTGCGATTCCTAATTGGTACTACTTGCCTTAATTATCTTGCTAGCCTGATTTCTCTGCTTTGATTACTAGAACCGACCTATAAATGATCTCTGGATTTACTACTTACCTTATTTAGCCTCAATCTTGTCTACTGATTTATTCCGTGAAATATGCTCCTTAATTTAAGTTACACTTACTGTCAATTGACTTTTGTTAACCCTAATTGATTGATTGATTGATTTTGCATACCTTACCTTATTTGGTTTTACTCTACTATATTCTATAAAAACCTTTCACTATTCTGATTTTAACACAAAATCTCATGCTTACAGACTTACACTCACACTTACACACTCTCACACTTTCTTCACTTCATAACTTAAAAAGCTCTCTGTTTTTCCTTTAAAAAAAACTCTCTTTTTGCTGCTACTCTGGTTTCTGCACTGTTTAGCCGGCTGGCCAAGGCTAAACTCTTTGGATCCAAACTGTCATTACTTTCATGTTTACTTTCTTCCTAACTGGTATGTGTTAAATTCTGTTAACCTATTTCTATTTTAAATGTTATGTGATTAGTTTTTTTCAACCTCAACCTGCTTCTGTTTGATACATGATTCTTATATGTTTCTTTCTCAACTGCTATGTCTTAATTCTTGTTATCTTGTTCTGTTCTGCATGTTTATTTCAACCTTAGCATGCTTCTGCCTGATCTATGATGACTGTTTACATCTCTCTGAAACTAGTATGCTCTAGTTCTTACTACCATATCCTGTTCTATGTGTTTGTTTGGTTAGTTATTTCAAACTTCAGCATGTGTTCTGTTTAATACATGCCTATATGATTTCACTTAGTGACAAAGCTAATTAGGTTATCTTTAATAATGTGAAACTCTGTATAATCAGTTGTATGTTCCCTGCCCTGCAAGCATGTGTAGCCAATTCTGTCTGTTAATTTAAGTGCCATTGATCTTTGTGAATCACTTTGAATACTGGTATGTGTACTTAGTTGACTAAGTACTAATCTGTTTAGACTATGTGCTCTATTTATTTCTTGGCCCAGCTCTGTCTACTACCATGTAGTCTGAACTTATTTGCTTCTAAAAATCAAACTGTTTTTCTAAAACTGTCCCCTACCCTTCATATACTATTTTCAAATTGCTATTCTTAGTTATCTAGGTTCCTATCACCCCCAATGTGAGCACTGCCTAGGGTCCTTGAGACTCCTCCGAACTCTGACACATTGGGGCTGGTCTTCCAATCTTTTATGAACTGTTTTCTAAGTGAGGTTCTGGTGTGAGCATTGCCTAGGGTCCCTGAGGCCCTCGGGAACTTTGACACATTAGAAACCTAATTTTATGTGCCATGGATGGATCCCATTATGCTTCAGATTTTCTTTGCTTGAAGGCCTCGTTTCCAGGTTAATGTTGGGCCTACTAAGGCTCCCTATAGTGTAATGGATAGTATTATGCAATTCATTCATATTGGGCTGTAATAATGTAATAATCTCTGTAATAACAGATCTGGGGTTATTAGTAAAAGCTGGGGGGGTATATATCTTTGTTCAAAACTCAGGTAGAAATCCTGTCTATAGGGTTACTGTGTTGATTGTGTGAGTGTTACTAATCGTTTAGAAATTCTACCTATAGGATGTTTTCTTGACTGTTTGTGATCATGCATATTAGAGACAGTGTCTATAGGTCTTTTTGGTAATTCTGCATTAGAATCCATGTTCTTAGGATCTACATATATTTCCAATCTCAATGTGCATTAGTGGTCATGTATATAGGATTCTATTTGTTTGAGCTAATAAACTTTCCTGGAAATTTGCTTTAAAAATTACGCCCAATGTGATTAATAGATATCATTCCTATAGGAAATAAAAATCAGTTTTAACTTAGATACCATGCCTACAGGAACAAAAGGAATCAGTTTCAAAACCTAGAAATCATGTATATAGGATTTAAACTAATAGATATCATGCCTATAGGGTAAATCAGTCGTAAGTTTACAAATCATGCTTGTAATCAGTTTCAACACTTAGAAATCATGCCTATAGGAATTAAATAATTCTGCAAAAGTAGAAAGCATGTCTATAGGATCTAAAGAGATAAAAACCTATCTGTTAAAATCAGTAACTCGTTTTTATAGGTCTATAATTAATAGTTGTAAATACCATTCCTATAGGATTCCGTTCTGGTTATCACTTAGGCAAACTTGTAGGTTTATTAAGAATTCTGGGCCTAAAACTTTGATCTCTTGCTGCTTGAAATTTGCCCAGATTCAGAACTTAATCAAAATCAGTAGGCAAATTGATAGGTTCCGATGCTCACCTTAAACAAATTGCTTCTCTACATTCTGTTCCTGCTCATCTAGATATCCTGCCTATAGGATCCTAAATTAATGAAATTTGTTGATTGAACTGCGTGCATTTGTTGACTATTTGTGGAGGTTAACATGAGCCTTTAGTTGCTCTTCTGTGATAGTCCTATTTGAATTATTTTTTTCGCCTAGCTTTTTTCTCATTTTAAGCAACCTAGGTCAGTCTAAAACCACCTTAAATAGAGGTCCTAAACACCTCCAGGACCATAGGTAAGGGATGGGTAGTGCACGCATAAGGCACGAGTTAGAAGCTACTAGAAAGCTTAAGTAACAACTGAAAAATAGTAATTGGTAGTAAAGGAGACGATGACATGTGCGCTAATACTATGTGTAGCACCCTAACCTGGGGAAAGTTACCAAGTATTTCATGAAAATGATCCTATAGGCTAAAAAACTTCGGACCCCTTTAATTCCTGTTTTAAAAAAATAGTTGTCTAAATTGCTTTATTTTCCTTTAAAGACTAATTCTCTTAATTAAGTTCGATCGAGACCCACTGTTGTGGACCTCGAGGGGTTCCTAACACCTTCACCTCAAGGTAATTTCGAGTCCTTACCCAATCTCTGGTGATGCAAACTAGTTTCATGAGTTAATTACTCTAGGTGCCCTAACGCACCTTAATCCGTTAGGTGGCGACTCTTCAAATCCCATATCCCATCCCAAAAGGAAGGGAGTTGTCTCAGAAATGTCAAAACCTGATTTCGTGAGAAAAAAAAGAGGGCGCGACAGCTTTTGCTGTACTTTTGCGGACCGCACAATTCTGAGTGCGACCGCACTCCTGATTATGCGGTCGCATAAAAGTGATGTGGTCCGCACTTCCTTGACTTTGGACTTGAACAAGCTCTCTGAATCTTCATTCCTGCGGACCGCACAATTGTGTGTGCGACCGCACTTGACATCCTACGGCCGCACAATTTTGGTGCGATCCACTCCTTTATGTTGCCAAAATGCCAACTCTCTGAATCTCATTTATTATGAACCACATAATATTGAATGCGTCCGCATAATGACTTTTTTGGCCGCACAAACTTCTTGATTTACACAAATCCAAGTATCTGAACCTTTTTTTGCAGCCACATACAAAATCGTGCGGTCCGCACAGTAGTCCTCTTTGCCCTGTTTTCGTTCTTGCTCAACTTTTGACTCCTTTATGAGTTGATTTTGATTCCTTTGAGTCATATTGAAACATTCCTATAAACAAGCACATTTCATTAGTTTTCAGGCATACCTTTAAGCATTTTTGTCCTAAAACACAAGTAAAAGAGAGCAAATAAGAGGTCAAAATCCCTATTTATCAACTCCCCCAAAATTAAGCTTTTTCTTATCCTCAAACAAATAAGGTAATTCCCACCTCCACTAGAAATAAGGATATTCAGCTTTCCTAAGGTGAAACAATCATGCATCAATTGGGACTAACAATTACCCTCAGCACATATGAATTCTCAACAACACAGTGTTTTGACTTTTTGAGTACTATAGTTCTAATGTGACACTACAGCCTAAGAGTTGACTTTATTCATCAACGAAGCTCGCTTTATCACATAGGTCATTGTGGATCCCAAACTCCTCATCGTCCACTCTCCATGAGCAAATCTCCCTTTAGAATGTAACACTCGAAACAAGGATTGTGAAGAAGTTCGCTCATCTCTCTCAAAAGAATGTCACAAGTCCCGCTTTAAGTACCATAAGCTTGCCCCTTATGTAAATCACCACTAATGTAAGCTCACTCAACTTGAAATAATATAGGGATTTTTGCGGGATGTAATGAAGGCTTTTGGATCAAGTTAGGATTTTTTGGAATATGATGATTTCATCTTTCCTTAAGCACTCCATTTTCTCTTTTCGGCTCATACTTTCTCGACTCTTTGAGTCATTTTCTTCTTCCTTGGGGGGAACTAGAGAGACACAGTGTCACTCTTTCTTGATCATGACAATCATTTTCTCCTTTTCTATTTACTCCATGCCTTTCATCATTGTTTTCTTTGAATCCCTTCAACTTTTTACCTTATTCACTTTCTTTTTGACATTTTTTTTCGTTTTGGCCTTTCTTTCTTTTCTTTGCCTTCCCTTCTCTTCATTTCTTTTTCTTCTTTGTACCTATTATCACTTTAAAATTCTTGGTATCTCCCCCAAACTTATGATATTTCCAATTGTTTTTCAAGAATGCTAAGGAAATATCGGGTGCCAAGAGAGGGTCATTGCAAAACGGATAAAGGCATGTAACGTGGTTATTGAAATAAAAAGGGCTTCGGCTCAAAGGGGTTGACTAGAGATATCACATTGGTGGGCTATGGAAGCTTTCAACATTTCAAATTGGATCAAGGAGGGCTTACAATCATTTCTCAAGTCGAGCTACACTTAGAATTTCGCCTAGACAAACATTCGGGGCAAATTCTAGACTTATTGGCACAGGAACTTGGACTTGCAATTCAATACCTCATCTCTCAAGCTGCTGGATTGCTAAAGAGAACAGAGTCGAGGGCCCATAACAACCCTAGCTAAGATTGGAAATCACAAATGGCTCGAATGAACCACTCGATATTTTTTTAAGTCAAAACAAGAGTATAAAGGTTACAACTAGAGCTATTTTATGCCAACAACTTTGTTTCTAACCATAAGGTCGGAAGTAAATGTGTTAGTACCAAGTGACGCCTACTTGAGACACTTATATTCATTACTACTATATTTACCAAAAGATAAAAGAAAATTGACTATCCCTTAAGAAGTTTGTCACGCCATCCATCATTGGGAAGAGCCACCCGGTTCACACAACATCCACCTTTGGAAAGAACCGTGGCATTAAGAAAACCAAAGGCTTATTTTTCACACCAAACATAAAAAGAAGCTAACAAATTAAAAGGAAGCTACTAAAGTAAATACGAAGTTATGGTACTAAGGAAAAACAAACTAAAGAAGTTATGAAGTAAAATACTGAAGGTAAACTGAATATACAAAATGAAATAAAGAGAATATATACATAAGGGAAATGAATATATACATCAAATAAGGAAGAATATATACATACCAAAGAGAAAATAAAGATAAAGAAAAAATAGTGTAATAGTTATTACATACCAAATGTCAATGTCAATCAAAATGAACCACCCCCAAATGAAAATAAGCATTGTCCTCAATGCTAATCAAAGATAAGAACAGGGAAAGGGGTAGAGAGTACAGAAAACTCCTTATGTGGTCTCAGTCTGCATGGGGTCCTCAACCTATGTGGTGTGCCCAGCCTGCATGGGGTCCTCAGCACCCTCTGTCTCCTCTAACTGTATCTCATCATCGCCTAGCTGAGGGACTACTGTGTTGCTGATCATCTGCATCAACTCCTCAGCAGTGTGTGAAGTTACAGTCAGCTCCTCAGCCTGGTCGGCTTCTGCCTCTGATATCTATGGTACTATTACGGGTGCTGTTGGGACTGATTTCTCCATGAGCAGGTCCAATGGAAGATCTCCGGCATATGAAATCTTTTCAACCTCTTTGCGCAGCTTGTCCATCGACTCCTTTGATGGCTGAGTCTTTCGCATCTTCTTGACCTGTTTTCCCAAATCCTTGATGACCTTCCCATGCGTAGCTAGAGTCTCTAGGATGACCTTCTGGTTGTCCAGAAATTTCTTCAGTAATTCCCCCACTAACGGGGGTACCTGAGGCTCTGCTGGGGCTGATGACTGTGCTGCAACAACACTGGATATGGCAACCAGCTTTGTGGTAGCTGCCTACATACAGTTGTTGAGACTCGCCATTGTTAGGGAGACTCGCAACTTAGTATGAGAGTAAGTAGATGAGGCCGGTACTGATAATGGCATTGATAGTCTAGCTAAAGCAGATGGTCCAGAGGATGAAGGTCACATGGTTGTTGTTCCGGTGGAAGTACCGGCTGCTATGGAGGGCTTGGCAACTGAACCAGCAACCACTACCGCTGGCTCTTCAAACTGGCCAGTAAAGGTAGTAGCTTTACCCTTGAACTTAGGGTTGTCAGCTCCCTGGAGGTGGTACCATGAAAAAGGCTTCTTTGCCTTCACCTCTACATCATAATTCCTCGATTCCACCCCTTGATCTTGGAAGTACTCTGTGAGGAAATTGGGGTAGCAATATGACCTCTTCTTCTTCTGAACCGCATTGGAAATGTTGTAAAACATCAGGGATCCCACATTTGTAGGATACCCGACCATGATGGAAGCCACTAAAACTGTACGGGGAATTGGGAGGATGTTTTCATGGAGGCATGGATCAAGACGGCTGCACACGAATGTTTGCGCCCTTTTGCTTCAAATTTTAGGGTGGCTCGGACTATTTGAACCCCTGTTGTGAGCCATGGAGGTGTTGTCCCTCGGATTGTCAGCATCTCAACTAGCCACGGGCGAACTGCATCACCCATAGCTAGCTTTTCCAAATATTGCACTTCTTATACTTCCTCAAATCCTACATATTGGTTCAATGCATGGGCGTCAAAGCTGATTTTCAAATTCCGGACTTTTGTCACCTTGGTACCCTTTTTGATGTGAGCAACGTTGGCATAGAATTATTTGACCCGGCGATCATTTGCATCTAACATATTGGAGGTGAACTATTTCCATCATTTGAGCTATTGGAATTGTTTGAGGACATTGGGGTTGTGCTTGCTCAAATCTTTTGTCAAGAATTGTCGCTCAAGAGTGAGCGACCTTTGTGACCACCATTCTCTGAACTTGGCAAAGGTCTTTTCACTGACGAACCTGCCTTCCCATAACTCCAGCCTCCTTGATATTTACAAACCCTCTACAGTAGTTCACCACCTCTCCCATCGTTCGGGACCTCATCATCATCATCCAAATTAATGGGATTTGTTGGAGCAGGTGGGGAGAGGGCTCAGATGCTTGACTACCCCCCTCCGAACCTTCAAAAGAACTAGAAGAGGAATTTGATTCATTGACCAGGCGGATTATCCCTCGGAATTGTTGTGATTGAGCTTCCGGTTGTGCTTGCACTGAGTTACCCTTAGAAGCTTCCCCGAAAGGGAGGTACTCACAGGTGTCTGAAGGTTCATGAGGTGGTCTATTGAGCGTAGCTTTCTTGCTTAGGACCTTTTGAAATGAAAGTGGCATGTTGTTTTTTGCCTCGACCCCGGCCTCAGGAGGGTTCTGCCCTCCCTTTCGATGTATATCCTCCGCCACGTGAGCGAACCATTGTCTGCAACACATAAGTTGTGGAGATAAGTTAGCATTGGAGCCTATAATGTACATAGAATCAAGATTGAAAGTGCAGTACTTAGTCTCAGAAATGGGCAATGCGGACCGCACAAAAATGAGTGTGGCCACAATGTGCCTAGTGCGGACCGCACAAAAGTGAGTGCGGCCGCCTAATGCCCAATGCGGACCGCACAAAAATGAGTGTGGCCGCACAGACCGAGGTTCAGACTAATGGGGTCTCTGAAGATGCCTCAGTGCAGACCGCACAAAAATAGGTGCGGCAGCACAAACCTATTGCGGACCGCACAATTTTGAGTGCGACCACACAATGTCTAACTAGGCCTCTGAAGTTTCATTTGTGCGGACCTCACAAAATTGAGTGTGTCCACAGAAGCCTACTGCGGACCGTGCAAAATTGAGTGCGGCCGCACAATATCATTAATCGCAAGTGCCCTAAACTTAGGGTACTGCGGACCGCACAAAAATGTATGTGGCTGCATACCCTAGTGCGGACCGCACAAAAATGTGTGCGGCCGCATAATTCCAATAGCATCGGCACTGACTTACGATTTAAACAGGGATTTTCTCTAATTTAGACATGGTTTTTAGCAATTATCATGATTATCTACTTACCTAGGCCTCATTTAGCATTTAAAGCACTACCCACATGATGCTAAGCAAGATTTGACTATCTATTGAGATTTTAGGCATGGACTTAACCCTAACTAAAAAAAAAAAAAAAAAAAAAAAAAAAAAAAAAAAAAAGAAAAAGATAAAGGAAGAATCTAAATCATTGAAATTAACATACCAGTAATGAATATGCATATGAGATTCACACTTGATGAAATGAGAGAAGATTGAGAGCAAAGGTAGTGTGCACTGTGCTAGGTTTGTCTCAAAAGGTCAAAGTTTGTAAAGTGTGAAAAGCTTAGAAAAGTCCTATTTATACTTTGACCTAGCTGGCCCACTAACAAACCTGAGTGCGGCCGCACAATTTTGGTACGGTCCGCACTCCTTACCTGCTACTTGAAATGGTGATGTGGTCCGCATAAAAATGACTGCGGCAGCATAATTCGTGTTGTCCGCAAAATTTTGTGTGCGGCCACAAATCCTTAAGGAATTTTTGTGAGGTCAAACTTCACAGAACTTGCAATTTTCATCTCCCAGTTGTGCGACCGTACACAATATTGTGCGGCCGTAAAGTGCTTGTGCGGTCCGCAAAATTCTGGTGCAGTCTGCACAGTTTCAACACTTAGCCAATTTTTTCCTTGCAAAGTTTCTGCAATGCACACACATATCTGTACATACACTTCACAACCAGTTATCCCAAAAAAATTCCTAAACTAAAAAATAAAATCAAGAGAAAGAAAAACACATGGGTTGCCTCCCAAGAAGCGCCTGATTTAACGTCGCGGCATGACGCATGTCACCATCATTCACTTGAAATGGAGCAATGCCACAACATGGCCATCATCAATCTTACCAAGATAATGGTTCACCCGGTGCCCATTGACTCTAAACACCTCACCTTTCTTATTTTTCAGATCTAGAGCACCAAAAGGTGTCACATGTACAACTTCAAAAGGGCCACTCCACTTTGATTTCAGCTTTCCTGGAAATATCCGCAACCGAGAGTTGAATAAAAGGACAAGGTCACCTTCTTTGAATTCTTTGTTCCGGATATACTTATCATGGGGGTGCTTCATCTTGTCCTTATACAAGGACGAACTGGAGTAAGCATGGAACCTGAACTCACCAATTTCATTCAATTGCTCCACTCGAAAATTTGCAGCTACATCCCACTCAAGGTTCAGTTTCTTCAATGCCCACATGGCCTTATGCTCTAGTTCCACCAGAAGGTGACAAGCTTTCCCGAACACCAACCGATACAAAGACATATCAATTGGTGTTTTGTAAGCTTCTATAGGCCCAAAGAGCATCATCAAGTTTCTTCGACCAATCAGTCCAATTTGCATTAACAGTCTTTGACAAAATACCCTTGATCTCCCGGTTGGAGACTTCAACCTGTCCACTTGCTTGGGGTGATAGAGGGTCGATACTTTGTGAGTGACACCATACTTGGAGAGTAAAATGTCGAAGGATTTGTTGCAAAAGTGTGATCCCCCATCACTAATGATGGCCCTTGGGGTACCAAACCTTGTGAATATGTTCTTCTTCAAGAAAGCTACCACACTTCGTGCTTCATTGTTGGGCAAAGCCATAGCTTCAACCCATTAGGACACGTAATCCACAACAACCAGAATATAGGTGTTCCCACATGAGCTCACAAATGGACCCATAAAATCGATGCCCCACACATCGAAAATATCAATCTCTAGGATGGTAGTGAGAGGTATATCATTTTTCTTGGAGATCCCACCAGCCCTTTGGCATTCATCACAATGCTTAGCGAGCTCGCTAGCATCCTTGTAAAGGGTAGGTCAATAGAATCCACAGCTTAGGACCTTTGTAGCATTTCTCGCTCCACCATGGTGACAACCATATGGCGAGGAATGGCAAGCTTCAAGAATACCCAATTGTTCTTCTTCTGGAATACATCTCCGGATAACACCATCAATGTAAATTTTGAAGAGATATGGCTCATCCCAATAGTAGTATAGGCAGTCCCGTTTGAGCTTCTTCCTTTGGTTTGAAGAGAACTCATTTGGGACAATCCCGCTCACAAGATAGTTGGCCATATCGGCAAACCAAGGCATCTCGGTCATGGACATGGAAAGGAGTTGTTCATCCGGAAATGAATCATTGATCTCAAGGCCATCATGTGGCCTCCCCTCCTCCTCCAATCGGGACAAGTGGTCCGCCACTTGATTCTCACTCCCCTTGAGGTCTTGGATTTCAAGATCAAATTCTTGTAGAAGAAGTACCCACTGCATCAATCTTGCCTTAGAGTCCTTTTTGCTCATTAAATAACAAAGTGTCGCGTGATCGGTGTGAACAATCACTTTGGTACCAATTAGGTACGGGCGGAACTTTTCCATAGCAAAGACAATGGCTAGGAGTTCTTTCTCGGTCACCATATAGTTGACTTGGGACTCATTCATGGTCTTACTAGCATAGTAGAATGGATGGAAGATCTTGTTAATTCTTTTCCCCAATACCACTCCAACCGCCACATCACTAGCACTGCACATGAGCTCAAATGGTATGCTCCAATTTGGCGCGGTAATAATAGGAGTGATAGTCAACTTATACTTGAGTAGTTCAAATGCCCTCATACAATCTTCATTAGACAGTAACTTGGCATATTTCTCTAAGGGTTTGCACAAGGGGTTTACCACCTTAGAGAAATCCTTGATGAACCGGCGGTAAAACCCCGCGTGACCTAGAAAGCTCCTCACTCCCTTGACGGAAGTAGGGGGATTTTGGATATCACTTCAATTTTTTCTTTATCAACTTCAATACCATTCTTGGGAATCTTGTGGCCGAGGACAATGCCCTCCTCGACCATAAAGTGACACTTCTCCCAATTAAGCACTAATTTAGTTTCTTCACAACGTGCCAATACCTTATCCAGGTTGTCCAAGCACTCTTCAAAAGAATCCCCCACAACAGAGAAATCATACATGAAAACCTCGAGAAAGTCCTCCACCATATCGGTGAAGATTGCCATCATACACTGCTGAAAAGTTGACGGCGCATTACATAACCCGAATGGCATCTGTGAGAATGCGAAAGTTCCATACAGACAAGTGAAAATGGTCTTCTCTTGGTCTTCAGGTGCAATAAGAATCTGGTTATATTCGGAATACCCATCCAAGAAGCAATAATAAGCACGTCTGGCTAACCTATCCAACATCTGATCAAGAAATGGAAGCGGAAAATGGTCTTTCCGAGTAACTTTGTAGAGCTTCCTATAATCCATGCACACTCTCCACCCGGTGACAGTTCTTGTGGGGATCAATTCATGTTTTTCATTTTTAATCACAGTCATGCCCCCTTTCACTAGGACACATTGCACTGGCGAGGTCCACGAACTATCGGAAATGGGGTAGACAACCCCAACATCCAACCACTTGATGATATCTTTCTTGACTACCTCTTTCATGGACTCATTCAATCTTCTTTGATGTTCCACAAAGGGTTTGGCATCCTCCTCCAATATGATTTTGTGCATGAAAAAGGCGGGGCTTATACCCTGAATATCCGCCAATGTCCAACATATTGCTCTCTTCCTCCTTTGGAGCACCACAAGGGTGGAATCTACCTGCACGTTAGTTAACCACGAGGAAAGAATAACAGGTAAAGTGGAACAAGGGCCTAGAAAATCATACCTAAGGTATGAAGGCAAGGGCTTTAACTCCAATGTTGGAGGATCCTCAATTGAGGGCTTTGTTGGTGGAGTCTTCCGGTTTTCAAGGTCCAAGGAAAGTTTTCGGGGCCTATATGTATATGATCCCATTCCTTGAAAATCATTGACGCATTCTACAAGCCTTCCTTCTTATCCTCATCATAATTCAATAACACAGCTTCCAAGGTATCTTCAACATTTATCACAGCACTTGTGTCATCAACAATTACTTCAGTCACAAGATCCGCGAATGAACACACTTCGTTGCTATTAGGCTGCCTCATTGATTTACAAACACGGAACACAACTTTTTCATCACCCACCCGGAAGGTGAGCTCACTATCTTCCACATCAACTACGGACTTCCCTGTAGCTAGGAAAGGTTTCCCCAAAATGATTGGCACCTCATAGTAAACCTCACAGTTAAGTATCACAAAATTTGCAAGAAGGATGAACTTGTCGTCCCCAACAAACACATCATCAATTATCCCCAACGGCCTCTTCATTGTCCGGTCCGCCATTTGCAACATCATGGATGTGGGTCTTGGTTTCCTAATCCCCAATGTCTTGAACACAGAATAGGGCATCAAGTTAATGTTTTCCCCTAAGTCACACAAAGCTTTGGCGAAATCGACACTCCCAATAGTGCACGGGATTATAAAAGAACCGAGGTCTTCCAACTTTGGAGCCATTGAGTGCACAATGGCACTAACTTGATGTGTCATTTTGATCGTTTCACAGTTCATTGATCTCTTCTTTGTTACGAAGTCCTTCATGAACCTGGCATTTCCCAGCATTTGTTCTAAGGCTTCAACCAATGGCACATTTATGGACAAACTTTTCATCATACAATGAATTTCTTGAATTGATTCTCATTGTTTTGCTTTGCGATTCTTTGAGGATATGGATGAGGAGGCCTTGGTAAGGGATCCTTGGCCTTAGGCACTACCAGATCTGGTATGTCTATTACATGATCCCTAAACGGGTTCACATCATCTTATGTCTCCTCCACACTTTCATCAATGTCTATCCTCACCTCATCATTTTCTTGAACATCATTGCTTGTCTCATCATCATCTTGCACCAACACATCATCATTTAAATTCTTTCTTTGGTTTGAGGTACTAGCAACTCCACCTCTCCCACTTCTTATTGTCACGGACATAGCATGCCCCGTATTGTTCCCACCCTTCGGGTTCACCACCGTATCATTAGGTAGTTCCCCCTTAGGGTGAGTATTTAAAGCTTGAGAAGTTTGGCCAAGTTGGACCTCCAAGTTGCGGATAGAAGTGTTGTTGGAGGCTAATTGGGCATCGAGGTCGGTGTTTTTCTCCATCATTTGCTTAAACATGTTTTCAATCCATCCCATTTCATTATTCGAAGAACTTGGACCTTGCGACGGATATGGAGGCGGGTTGTTCGGTTGTTGATACATCAGGGGCCTTTGAAAGCCCGACCCTTGATTTCCTTGATTGCTATTGTTCCAACACCCTTGATTATTGTTGCCTCCCCAATTACTTTGATTGTTGCCACCCAACTTGCCTTGATTATTTCCTCCCCAGTTTCTTTGATTACCTTGATTACCCCAATTTTGATTGTTATTGTTCCCCCAATTGCCTTGGTTGTTGTTGTTTCCACCACACCAATTACCTTGGTGGCCTTGGTTGTTCCAATTTCCTTGGTTTCCTTGTGATCTCCATTGTTGTTGATTTGGAGCATTGCTCCATTGTCTTGATAATTGTTGACATATTGAACCTATTCATCTTGATCATCATATGCATCATCTTGACTAAACCCACTATTACTTTGCTCAAATTGCTCTAGATGGTTTTGTACTTGTTGACCTCGTTGCCTTCTCTTGTTTATCATCATGTTCACTCCTTCCATAGCATTTACCTCTTTTGGTCCTTGAACCTGTTGAAGCTGAGCAAGGCTAATTGGTTCATTGTGGTTGTCAACTACGCAATAGCTTGTCCATGATCATGTAGCTCCTTGTGTAGGTGAATAACATTTGGGTCACCCTGAGGAACATTGGCTCTACTTTGCCACGCCGAAGAGGTATATGCCATCTCATCCAATATTTCACAAGCTTTAGAATACGGCGTGTTCATAAAGTTACCTCCGACGAGTTGATTTACCACACATTGATTCGTCGTGTTGATCCCCCTATAGAAGGTTTATTGGATTATGGCCTCGGTCATATCATTTTTAGGGCACACTTTGACCATGGTACGATACCTTTCCCAAATCTCATGAAACGGTTCATTTGGCTCTTATTGGAAAGCCAGAATTTCATCTCTTAGCGTAGCCATATGCCCCGTAGAAAAGAACTTGGCTATGAACATTTCGGCCAACTCATCTGATGTGTGGCTAGAATTCATGGTTTAACGCATTATTTGCCTTACATTTTATGTGCGTTAATGATGAAAATACACTTCGTATGTGCCTAATGGAATCTATTTCATGTGTAGGTAAATTGGAGATGGAAGCCGAGTTAAATGGATGCATAAACGTCGAAAATACGCTCAAGAGTCTAAAAGGAGTGAACTGGGCTATAGCCGGGCGTTTGTGTTGTAAAGCCTGTCCTAGCCAAGCGTTAGCCAGACATTTGAGCCCTAACGCCAGGCCTGGCCAGGCGTTAGCCAGGCGTTTGGGCCCTAACGCCAGGCTTGCCAGGCGTTAGCCAAATGTTTGGCCTGTAACGTCTGGTCCCTAGTCCGGTCCAATCCGAATTTTGAAGGTTTTAAGTGTTTTCCGGTTTGAATAGAAGTCTCCTACATGTTTAGGGTTTATCCCAAATATATAAATAGACCCAAAAATACAACTTTGAGGGACTTTTTCCATTAGAGAGAAGAGAAGCTTGTGGAATACTACTCAGCAAATCAAAACATTGATTTTTACATCCTTTATTCATTACTCTGTAATTTATTTATGCAAGTTATTTTGGATTTGATTATTATGAGCATGAGCAGCTAATTTCCTTAATCTTGGGTTTTGGTGGAACCCGTTAGGGGATGAACTTATTGTGATATTAATATAGTTTGGTTGGTTGTTAATCTCTATTTGTTCAACGACGTTCTTGTTGTAGTTAATTGAAAGGATCCTCAATTAGTTGTTCCTATTTATTATGTACNCTAAGGTGAACTATAATGCAATCTAGCTAGTGTATCTTGAGAGAGTGCGTCTAGTAAATTATCATAATTACTTGAGAGAGATTTATGGTAGATAGAGTATTCATGATTGATAGAGACACCTAATCAAACTATAAGAATTATCCAAGAAGGAAGTTCACCAACGGGGGAAACCATAACCTTAGACCTTTATTATAATTGTTTACACCATATTGTTAGTTAATCGTTAGTTTATTAATTTTGTCAGTAGAAATAGTAAAACATCACCAATTGATATTCAAAAGTCTTGAGAAAATTGGTTAAGTAAAGTTTTGTATTCTGACGGCTTGATTGATACGTAAATTCCCTGTGGGATCGACTCTGGACGTAATACCCCGGATTATATTTGCGGTGCCCGTTTAGTCTTTCTATAAGATATAGTTGAGCGTGATCAAATTTTGGCGTCGTTGTCGGGGAATTAACGGTGTTATTAATTGGAGTTGGAAGAAATACAAAATTCTAAAATATAGTCAATTTTCTTCAATTTCATTTATACATTGAAAGTTTAACGTTTGATAAATTGGTTGTAGAGGTGCATGCCTAGAAGCTCATCAAGAACTGGTGAAATAGTTGAAGCTTTATCAGACCCCGAGAAAGTTTTCAAGGCCCTAAACCGGGCCAACCGGAAAAGCAAACAGCAACCATCAATTAGACAACTTGAACCCGACATGGAAGATCCAAATAACAGGAACAACAATGGGGATGTTGTGGTAGACCCAGTTGCTCAAATAGTGGCAGAGGCTCCTTTGTATGACTGGGCACAACCCACAGCAGAGAATTTGGCCACTGCGATACTAGTCCCTCAAATACAGGTCGAGTCCTTCCAGATTACAAATAATATGCTGCACTTGTTGCAGAACAAGGGACTACTCTCAGGGTCATACATCGAAGACCCCTAGCAGCATTTGAAGAACTTCCTGTCAATTTGCAAAACACAGAGGCAGCCAAACGTCACTCAGGAGGCAATAAAATTGTTGTTGTTTCCATTCTCAGTGAGTGGAGCTGCCCAGACTTGGCTAAACTCACTCCCCATCAATTCCATTACCACATGGAAGGAGTTAGCTAAGCAGTTCGTGAACAAGTTTCATCCACCCAACAAGACTACACAACAAATTGATGAAATCTTGAGCTTCAGACAGAAACCAGTTGAAACATTACAGCAGATATGGGAACGATTTAAGGGAATGCTGGTTATCTGTCCACATCATGGTATTCCAGAGCAGA